>JAQPPZ010003215.1:0-61474 GCA_028583015.1 Wollemia nobilis
AGGGTTGACCCTTATTAGGAAATAGGCCCACACCACGGTAGGCAGGCCACAATTCTACCTCGAAAGGTTCTTTCATGCCATTTTGGGAAGGTCCCAAGCCTTTCCCTTTATATCCCATTTTAAGCATCATGGGTTTAGCTTTAATATAATCATTGGTAAAATAACACCGAGCATATCCTTCATGATGAGTTTTGATATTACGAGGATTCTTCCCCAGTCATATCCTTTATAAATGAAGGCACAACTCCCGACTTGGTAAGTACTTCCCATAGGTTATGGGAGGCCCAAAGTACGATGAGATGGCGGCAAGTTATTTAAAAGGTTTGAATCTTGCATGAAAGCATTTGTTTTTTCTGATATTAAGGTTGTAGATAAGTCTGGTAAAAGTTCATCAGAAAGGGCATAAGATGTAGAAGGCTTATTACCTATATCTTTAGATGTGGAAGGTATGATAGATGTGTCTATAGGTTTTGAATTTATAGGGATAGAACTTGAAGGATTGGTTGTAGATTTAAGATCTTTTTGAGGTTCTAAAATGATTTGTTTAGAGGGTTGTTGGTCTATATAGGAGGATGAAATTAATGGAGGGGAAATAGGTGAAGTTATGGGTGTATGTTTCACAGTTTTAGATGAAAAATAAGAACTAGGATGTGTGGATGATAGAGCAGGGAAAAATTGCACTCCAACGGGTTCTGCCAAAGCACACATATCAAAATGTCTAGGGTCACCATGAATAGTGACCAACTAATTTTTAAACTCGAATTTAACATATTTGTGTAAAGTTGATGGGACCGCTCGCATGGCGTTGATCCAAGGGCGACCCAAAAGTATATTGTACGATGTTGGGCAATGTACAATAAACACGGTTGTTTCTAGGGTTCTAGGGCCAACTTGCAATGGGAGGGTAATAACTCCACACGTTTCTTGTGTTTCGTCATTAAAAGCTTTGATAATCATATCAGTTTTCTTCATTTCATCACTTCTAAAGCCAAATCGTTGGTAGAATTCAAAAGTGAAAATGTTTAGAGATGAGCCATTATCAATCAAAACTCTTTTGATGACTACATCTCCAATTAGAGCGATGAATGTATAAGGGATTGTCCTTATGTAAAGCTGTGTTGTGGGATATCTTTATCCCGAAAGTCAATACAATCAATATCTCGAGTGATGATAGTATTGGCCATAGCTTCGAGTTGAATGTTTTGAGGTACCATCATTTGGCTCAATGTAAGCATCAACTCATCCCTATGGGTGGGAGAGGATCTTAATAAATTCAAAGGGAAATTTTGGTCGTAGTATTGGACAATTACTCATTAATATTGTAAGGGGGTTTAGATTGAACAGTAGGAACATGATTCCCTTTATTGGGGTTTTTCAAAACGAATGGAACCGATCCATCGTTCTGGTTTGGTTCTTGTTGAGAGTTTTGAGCTTGTTGTCGAGTAACGACTCCAATGGTACCTACAATGTTATAATGAAGACGCTGAACTGGTCTCGATTGAGCATTAATGGCTTGTTCATTAGAAAGGAATATATTAGAAGAAGTTCGAGTAGTGACTCTTCTAGGAAATGGTTCTTCTAGAACCATAGCATCTGTGATGGGTTGAATGGGATCTGATTCGTTTTTAGAACTATTCGATTGGTTTGAAGTAATGTCTAGTTCACTTTCACTGTCTGATTCTATATCACTAGAATCAGAAGTTTGAAAATTATGTAAGGGCCTCGGTCATAACCGAGGGATAAGGTCATGTCAAATATTTGAGGATCCTGAACAGGTAATTGTCCGCTAATGGTTCCTACATATCGGGTAGGAGGGGGAACATTATGATGTTCGATTTGATTGGATACCTCTTTACCATGTCTTGGTAAAGGGTGTTGAAATATGTCTAGAGTTTGATTGGCGTTTTGATTTTGATTTTGGGGAACGGTCTTTTGAGTATTATTAGGAGGGTTTTGTTTAGGTTGGAAGGCTTGCACTTCCATTTCATTATTGTCAATCAAATCTTGTATTTTATGTTTCAACCTTTTACAAGCGTTGGTAGAATGTCCAGGTCCTCTATGGAAATCACAGTGCAAGTCAGCTCTGTATCCGGGTATAGTTGGGTCAGGTTCCCGGATAGCTGGTAATTGGATCAAACCTCTTTCGAGTAATTGAGGTAAAATAGTTGATAAGGGTTGATTTAATTTAGTGAATTCTTGAGGAGGCTTATCAGGAGGTTTCAATATGATTTTTTTTGTTGTCTTTGTTGCATTGATATTCGCAACATTCCTGCTGTCAGTGACTCCGTCACCAACAACTTGTTTGTTTTTATATTGATTTCTAGATGTTTTCTCATCATCCTTCTTCCTCAGTTGGCCTCTCCTAATGAGGGCATCTTCTACTCTTCGAGCTAAATCTATAGCTTTATCGAAGGTAGTTAAAGTAGCAGTCGATAGCTCATAAGATATCCATTTCTGTAAATTGTTGATGAAAATGTCCAACATTTCCCTATAAGGTAGCACAAAGTGCAGTTTTCCTATCAATTGCCTCCATCTAGCTAAGAAATCGGCAAAAAATTCATCCTTGTCTTGTTTTAAATTGTATAGATCTTTAATAGTTACATGCCTCTCGATGTAGGCACTAAATTGATGGACAAATGATTCCGCTGTTTCTTCAAAGTTTCTCAAAGAATGAGTGGGCTATTGATAGTACCACTCTAATGCCATTCCACCTAAACTTTTTGGGAACATTTTTAGTAATAGCAAGTCATCATGCGATATGTCGTGACATGCTATCCTAAACATGCGAAGATGCTCTATGGGATCTTTGGTTCCTTTATATATAGGTAGGATGGGCATGGGAAAATGCTTAGGGTATGGTTGATCTACAACTATGGGATCCAAAGGTTGACTACAGATCTCTCGATAATTATACGAGGGATGGTAGGGATCTATCTGGTCCATACGTGAAGCTAATTGTTTCACCATGGCTTCCAGATTACTAGTTTGCCCCCCATATTGGTTTGATAGGGCATTGACATGAGTTTTATGGGCATATGATGGAGGAACATGCAGATTAGATGCCATGTTACTATTGTGTAAATTATTGGTAGGAAAAGTATTATGAAGGAATTTTGAAGTTGTATTATGTTGTATTCCAGATTGTTGAAAGTTTGTATTTGGCTTTGTTTTAGGTTTTTGTTTACTTGAAGCATATTGCTCAATAGTTTGGCAGAATAAAGTAGTGAAGGAAGGTTTCTTTTGTGTGGGAGTTATTTTAGGTTGAATAACAGGTTCCTTAGGAGGTTGGGTAACCTGTTGTTTTGACATGTTTTGAGCCATAGTGACCATATATGTATTGGATGGCCCAACCTTGTCACTTTCTTGATCAATGAAAGACAAGGGATTAGTGCGCATATTACACATATATTCCATGGCTGCTTGAGTGTTACTAATTTGCCCTTTATCAATACGAATTGCCACATTAAGGTCATCAATGTTATCAATGAGAAATTTTCGAAAATGCTCTGCATTGTCAAAAGCAATAGTTCCATTTGGAGCTACTCTAGGGGATGAGGATCCATCCTCTTTAACGCTCCCTTCTTGTTCCTTATCTTCACCTAAGTCTTCTTCTGATTGACCTAGAGTTTCTCCTTCCGGATTTGGATCTCCAAGAAGGACATTTGGGTCTCTAGTTGTATCTTGTAACCAATCTTCTTCTTCTCCTAAAGTTTCTTTACCATTCCTAAGTTTAGGCATGGTGCTAAATTTTGATTTCAGCAAATATATATATATATATATATATATATATATATATATATATATATATATATATATATATATATATATATGCAACAAATTAAGAGGTATATGTTTACTATATACCTACTACAATATTTGAAAATGAAATGTTTAAGTTTTTGCTAAGTTTTTTGGGTTTTTTTTTTTTTTAGTTTTTTCTTTGCTTTTTGAGATAATATTGTAAAGACAATCAACACAATAAATGCAAGAAATAAGACTAAAAGTAATAATCTAGTTTTCTATAAACAATTTATGAATATCATTAATAGGTTCGAGTTGTTCGGAGTCATGAAGTGTTCTTCAAATTGAAAGTTTTCTTTTAAAAATTTGATGAAAAGAGCTATAGTGATATTATCTATCTCAGATGTTGGTTGATAAAAGTAAAGCTCATGGCAATACTCTCGATATAGCACAGCTCACGAAACTCTATTCCATATTTCCCTATCTATAAGAACAACCTCTTGGTCTTCTACACAACCTAGGAACTGGTGCATAATGGCTGCGTTCTCGAGGTATTCCTTGAAGGTGAACAATTACGAAGATACTAGAGCTCTCCTATAAGCTAACCATCTATGGCAGGCTCTCTGAAGTTCATGATAAAAAACTAATTGATGAGGATCCAGGATTCTATCTAGGACTAGCCTCTTGATTTGCTTAAGTTGTGTGGACCTAGATGAGATGAGACTAAGTCTTCTATCAAGTTCGTTCCATAGGAATTGATTCCTACTTGTTTCAGGCACACTAAGGACAAAATTGACTTCTATGGCTACCAATTGGTTTTCTACGTTTATAGTAACTGCTAACCTTTTCTTAGGAGCTACCATCTAAACATGATTTCAAAGTTAAAGGATTTAAAATGCATCTATGTTTTAGTTGTTCTATATAATATATATATATATATATATATATATATATATATATATATATATATATATATATATATATATATATATTTGTTTTGTTTTGTTTTCAAAAGGTTATGATGCATTCACGTCGGGTTCACCAAAATGTATCGCACCAATTTTTCGCATCCTTACCTTCAGGCTATTGGATCCGTGCCCGGAAGGAGGATGGGAAAAGGATGTCGTGGTACCTCAGACTGAGAGGACTTTGCAAAGGTCTCGCATCTCAAGGGAGGTGTATTTTGATGATTTTTCTACGGATGGTGGGTTCACCACGAAACATTTAAGGGCAGTTTCCATGCCTAGGTTTGGAATGTGTTTTAATGTGTTCATTTTTAACTTTAAGCATTCATATCCTAGGTTTGGCCAAATGAATCTAGATTAATCTACATGAAAATGCAAATTCAATGAGTACAAAAAATAGATTTAAAGACATAAAACAGAGAATTTACATAATACAAATGAGGAATACCTGATCCGGATGTCTGGTAATGATTCTGATGTTTGAAGTAGTCAGGATCGTCTGGAATTCAACAGATTCGTCTGGGATCTGACAGAATCGTCTAAGATCTAACGAATTTGTCAGACGAATTCGTCAAAGACCTGCAAGCAGAAAAATAGATACAAAATACAATGAATACTATTGTGCTAACAGAGAG
The DNA here is from genome assembly GCA_028583015.1 of Wollemia nobilis. NCBI lineage: Eukaryota > Viridiplantae > Streptophyta > Pinopsida > Araucariales > Araucariaceae > Wollemia > Wollemia nobilis. The sequence continues at coordinate 5,342 of JAQPPZ010003215.1, forward strand.
AAACAACACCAAATGAATGTATGAATATTGAATAATAGTTATGAACAAAAATTCAAGCAAATTACGATATTCTAATGACAAATCATGATCTTAGTATGCAATCTAAGCTAAATGGGTGAACTCCAAATGCAAAATAACATAAAAACTGAATAAACTATCTAATTTGCATAATAAAACAGTAGAGAAAAGGTTGAAAAGTGCAAACTTTAGGCACTAATTGCCTCAATATGGACTGCAGTCGAGATCGTCTCGCATCAGTATAAAATCTCCTCGGATTAGACAGGTTCGCCTCCGATCTGAACAAGTTCGTCGACGATGATGTGTGCTGGCTCCGACTAAAAAACAGTGATGTACCTACAACAAAATTTGTATGGGACTAGTGCAAATAAAAAAATTGGGATGGTTCAACGTAGATGGAGTTAAATTGCAAAGAATTTCAGCCAGGGGGGTGCTAAGGGGATAGCTTAGGATTAAATAGGCTTAGGGGAGTAGTTAGGAGGTTGGAGATCATACCAATTTGGGAGATCTCCAACGGGAGAGGGTCCCTAACGGTGCAGACACGCTTTTGCCTGGATTGGATACCCGTTGGAATAGAAGCTAACTTTGCAAAATCAGTTTTGTGACAAGATCGTCTAGATGTCCTAGTCCAGACGAAATCGTCAGATCTAGGGCGATATCGTCTGATCGGCGACGATATCGTCAAACGGTCAAAACAACCTCTAAAATTGGTGCGAAAAAAGGGGAAACGGATTACCCGACGGTTAACGGGCGGTTTGGGAGGTTAAATTTGAATTTTAAATTATTTACTAAGGTGAATGTAATTATTACAATTTTACTACGCAAATTTTAGGGTGCTACAACCCTTACTCTTAAAAATAAAAATTATTTTTCCTTTATCATCAAAATCAAAAGGTATTTTAGTTATTAGGTATTATTTGTTGCATTGTGTGATGTATTTGTAACTAACTAGGACTAGAGTAAAGCTTTATCAAGTAAAATCATAGGATAAATGTAGGTGTTCTCTAATTAATCCACTAACATATTGATATTAAGCTCATAAATTACCCCTATCCTTAAGGTGAGGAAGGAGAGGGAATCATCACGAAGAAGCCCTTCATGATTCTTTTCATATCACCCTTCTTATAAAGAGGTTTTTGATGATATAATATTGTATTATGTATGCACTATATTCATGCTATTATTAGGTATTATTTTAACACTAATTATTGATACCACATCCATGCATACAAATGCATGATAATGTGTTGAATTTTTAAGCCTTTATACCACAAAATATCATAGGTCCCAAACATAAAATAACCACAATATTAAATATCAAAGTAATAATAATATGAGTAGAATAATAAATAAGAATATTAATATGTATATCAAGGCTTAAATAATACTAAAATAAACATTCACTTATATAATAAGATATGAATGTAAATAGCTTGAATCGTTCATGAACTACTATGCATGCAGAAAATTTGCAATATTAATTGCTCAAAATGTATACAAGCTTTATTACTCCTCTTCCTCTTACAAACACATAATGAGATATATCAATTGGATTACATTCCTAAGGATCATTGTCTTCATAATATAGCCATAGTAATGTGACTCTTCATGTATTTGATTATTGCTCTCCATATGTCAAGTATCATGAATCTTGGTTTATCAACTTACCACTTGCATACTAGATGGAAACTTAAATCTACAATGCTTGCACACATCTACATGACTCTTACACTTCTACATGCACTTATAATCTAGGATACTTGTGCACATTTTCTCTTACATGAAACTTGTGCATTTTTTGCACATTGACACTTACATAAAAGGGGAAATATAAATCACACTTTAAATTATAGACTCAACCCCAATCTATTCCATATTTACAAATATACCAATGAAGGTACCATGGAGGTACATTAGCATGTACTAAATAATGTAATATACCTCAAAACACACATGTATTACATTATTTGGTTATTGATGAATTTAGTCTAAAATATTCAAGTGAGAATCTTCAATATGTGATCCATTAGGTTCTTGTTCTGGCACTTATTTTCTTTTTGGTATCTTCTTTTTTAATTTTTTGATATTCTTCTGCTTCTTTATTTTGTTCTTTTCAATCCTTATTTTGAAATTCCCATGTCATATCTCTATAGTCTTCTATATCCTAATGTTCAATAATAATAGTACCTTTAGAATGAAAATATTCATTTACAAGAGTTTTACTGTAAGGGATTTGAATTCATTTTCTTCATATGGTTCTTCTAATTCTTGAATTTCATGAATTTCTTGAACTAAATTTCCTTTTTTATTTTCTTCTCTAAATTGTAACTGAGATTGTTGGTGACAACCATAATGGTACTGAGGATGATACTAACATTATTAAGGTTGAAGTGTCATTAGAGAGAAATGCTAAAATTTTTAGAGAAACTTTTTCTTCTTTAGATGGAGTTTGACAGGTCATTTGGAGCAAAGTCATAGAAAATGTGGCAGTATATGCTAAATAGGAGACTCAAGTTTTTATTGGGGCAATGGAGAAGGAAATTGAAGTGCAAGAGGGGTAGGACAAAGCTAGTTGGAAACCATCCCAAAAAGGTTGGATTAAAATTACTACTGATGGAGCTGCAAAAGGCAATCTCGGTAGAGCTGGAATTGGAGTGGTTTGCCAGAATCATGTTGGAATAGTTCTCTATTGGGAACTACAAGGCTTTGGAAGAGCCACAAACAATGAAGTAGAAGCCTTAGCTATCGAATCTGCTTCTATTTGGGCAGTAAAACAAGGTCACAAGAGGATAATCCTAGAATAAGATTCTCAAATAATGGTTGGAGCTCTAGATTGCATGAGGAAATTTACTTTGAAAACATGGAGGTTGAGGGTTCTTGTCACTCAAATTAAGGAATTATGGAAGGAACTAGATGATGTGATTCCATTTTATGTGAGTAGATATCTAAATAAAGTGGCAGACTTCCTGGCTAAGATGGGTACTAAGAAGGAGGTAGGGGTTCAGTGGCACAGTGACATGGCTATTGAGGATGAGATGATTAGGCAGGTTGGTGAGAAAATATTGTGCTTAGCTAATTTGGATAACCATTCCAGAAATATTGTTTAGGATATTTGTGCTTCAATGTAGATCTTATTTTATAGTTGTAAACAGGTGAACAGTCATTTGTAGAAATATAGTTTAAGATATTTGGCTCCAATGCAAATCTTTTTTTACTGTTGTAAATATGTGTTCTCTTTGGCTACGACTAGGATAATTCTTATCCCAACTTGTAAATGATCTTTGTTTTAATACAAGTTTTTTCAAACTATTTTTCAAAAAAAACATTTTAAAGGTTGAAATTACCATTATCATTGAGAATAATATCGATACTAAGATTGATATTGTCTTTGTTGTATTGGTTTGTTCATTTGACTTCCTTGATTCATATTCATTGAATTTCCTTGATTATATCTACAAAAAATCATGTTATGGCCCTTTCTCATACATATATGACAATATATTAAATTTCATTTAGATTTATATCTTGAATTTGTAGCAATATTACCTGATGTATTAACTTTAGATACCAATGCATTATTAGTCATTTCATCTCTGACTATGTTTTCTACTTTATATTGCAAAGATGTGACTATATGCTTGTTACTTTCTAGAAATGCCCTTAATGTTACTTGGACAAGAAATGTATCTTCTACTTTTTATTCTAGAGTTAATAATTTTTCTTTTATATCTGCTACTTTACAAAGAAAGAGTTCTATACTTTCTCCACTATTGACCTTTAAGGAATACAATTGGGATTGTAGATTCAAAATAGTAGCTTTATTTTTCCCTTCAAATATTTTGCATAATGTATTCCATGCTTCTATAGAAGTTTTTGCTCCACTTAAATATGGTTGAATTTCATCAATTATTCCAAATGTTATCAACATAAGTGCTTTTGCATCACCTTCTTCAAATATTTGTATTTCTCTTGCATCCTTACTAGGTTTTGTCTTTTTTTTCACTAACTATATCCTATAGTTTTTTTACAACTAGGATTGATTTCATTTTGTTCTTCCATGATGCAAAATTTGGTCCTTTCAAAAGTTGATATTTAGAAAGGAAAATTTTATTGTTTGACATAATGGAACTCATTCAAAAAAATTGAAATCGTCTTAGCTAGAAAACCTTATATCTCCATAATTCAAAAAAATAATTCAAATATGAATTTTGCAAATTATAAGCTTAACTATTCCTTTGGTGTTGAAAACCTTTTAAATCCAAAATTGAATTTGTAAAATTTCAAAAACCTCTTAATATATTCTTCAATTTCAAAAAATTTCAAAAGTTAAAAAACTCAAAATAAATCTTCTATGTAAAGAAACTTTACATTTTCCTAATGCTTTAAATAACCAAATAAACTAATTAATCCTTATCACTCCACTCTTTTCAAAAATTCATAAAACTTTTATTTTTAATTAATCCTTATAAATCCTACTAATTATTTTATAAGCTTATAATCACCTTATGACTCCTTAACTAAGCTCATAATCACCTTATGGCTCCTTAAACAATAAAGGTAATTAAAAACTTAATTGCATTTAATATTTATTTCCTCCTTATTCAGCTTACCTATTTATTTGTTCATAGGATACGCTAGGCTTGACATCCATGTATGGAGCTTAACGTTCACTAGATACACATTTGTTGGATGCACTTTACCACCTTTACTCCATTCTAATTTAATCATAAAAAATACTAGGCTTAACCCTAAAGTAGTTTGGAGTTATAGTATCTTCAATGCTTTCTGAATGTGTTATGTCTATTGGCTAATAATTATTGAATACGTTACTACTGAAAGTAACATTCTTAGGTGGTATATATTTGCACCTGACTTTGTCTCTTCATTGATTTCCATTTGCTTTGCATGATTTGTTGCTCTCCTCTTCACTTCTCTAGTTCATTGTTTCTTTGATGATATCCATATATATTTGCTAATATATACTTTCCTTCACGAGAATATTTTTTCTTCTCTATTCTCCACCTAGATTTGCTAACTTTCCAACTCTTCATTAGCCATATCTTTACTATATGCTTGTCTTCACTTCTCTTCACCTTCTTGATAGTGCATAGTCTGATAACTAGTCTATTTTAATACTAGTCCTCTTATAGGACTCCTTGTTTTTGTTGATGCTCAAGTCACTTACCAGAGATCTGGTCTCTAGTTGGTGCTTTTACTCACTTGTTGGTGCTCTAGTATCTATATGGTGCTCAATCTTATAGCTAGTTCTCTAATATCTTTCTTGTGATCTAGTCTCTAGTTGGTGCTTAGTCTTCTAGTTGGTTCTCAATCCACGTACTAGTGTATAGGATATAGTTTTCAATATCTTATGTCACACATAAGAAATAAATATGATTCTCCTCCTTACTAGATAACCCAATATAAATCTCATGGTGGCTCTATAAAGCCCTAGATGACCAACTATCTCCTAAGTTGGTTCTATCTCAATCTTAAATAATGTTTGTCCTCTTTCTCTAGAGAATCCAAAATATTAATGTCAAGGTGTATTTATCCTTTAATGACCAACTTTCCATGAGTTGGTTGGCCTTCAATCTTCAATATCAAAATATTTAAACTTCAATATCTAACTTTTCTCTAAGTTGGTTTTCAATCAATATCCAAATTTCTTTTGAGTTGGTTTCCAATATCAAATTTCCAACTTTTCTTCTAAATTGGCTCTTTCTATCATTATAGTTTATTCCTAGTCTTCATTGGTTTTCCTTTAAGCAGGTGGAGGGACCCTAGCCTTATCTACTCAATAAGACCTTCAAAAATTAAAGTCCAAGTTTGCACTATCTTTAAAGTGGGCAAATTCTAAATTAAATTTATCAAAAATAGATAAAGCTAATTAAATAAAAAATAATGTCTAATAAAATAAACTCTATCAAACTAGATAGATTCAAGTGGTATCTATGATGGACACTTGACTCTACAACACTTACACACATCTACATGAATCACACTTCTACATGAACTCGTAATATAGGACACATGAGCACATCCTCACTTTACATATTTGTACTCTTACATACAATAAACTTGTGCAAATTCTCTCTTACATGACAATTGTGTATTTCCTACACATTGGCACTTACATAAAAGGAAAAGTATAAATCACACTCTAACCTATAGACTCAACTCTAATGTATTACATATTTACAAATGAACCATAAAGGTACCATGGGGGCACATTAGTATGTACCAAATAATATAATATACCTCAACATAATGTTAGTAGGAAATGTTGATGTAGAATCTTAAAAATATTATCCCTTAAAAATATAGAAAACTCAAATTTTGAGGCTATAAGGATATTATTATCATATGATATAATAGTTATTAAATTTAATTCTTAGAGTTTCTACTTGGATGGTCTATATGAACTAGTTGGTAATATTTGATATTCTCAAAAGTCCCTCTATATAGTTTTTGTATACTTGTTATACTAAGCAACTAGGTAATCGTGTGAAAATATCTAGAATAGATAAATTTTATTGCTTTGATTTATTTGAAGTCAATAGACTAGTGGAATTCAATGTGCATCTTAGGAGCAGGTCCCTAGTTCTTTGGTAAGATGGCTTGGTGGTTTGCAGGGTGGTGGAAGTGCTAGTGGTCAAAAGGGAGCTGAAGTGGATGGCAATTTACAGGATAGTGGAAGCATTGGTGGTCTACAAGGAGGTGAAGGATCTAGTGGTCAGGAGGGTGTGGTCCTTTAGAGGTTGGTCTGAAAGGATGCAGAAAAAGGTGTGCCCAATTGTCTTAGAGCATCCTCTGGTGCACCTGTGAGTGGGTCCCCAAGGCTTGGCCACCCTTTTAACCTTGGTGTATCTTTGTTTACTATGGTTACCACTAGAGGTTTGTATCCTCGTTTCTCTAAACCTCTCTTTGACCTTTCTTTGGTATGTAATAAATTGGTTGTCCCAGATGAACTCTTGGGCGCAACGATGGAGGAAGGATCATGGAATCTAGTTGGCAAGTTCCAAGGTGGTAAATTAGATATCAATTTTATTCGGTAGTGGGCTAGCTCAAGTGGAAGCCCTTGGTCTCACTTGATATAATTGTAATATTGAGTGCCTTCTTCCTTATTAAACTAAACTATGAGGAGGATTCAATGTGCATCTTAGGAGCAGGTCCCTAGTTCTTTGGTAAGATGGGCATTTTTTAATGCAAATAGGGTCTGGAATTCAACCCCAAGACTCAAAAGGTGAACTTGGATCCCCTCTGGGTACGACTCCCAGATTTACTATTTCATATTTGGCATGAAGATATCTTGCGAGGTATCACTAGAGCTATTGGGGATCTAGTGTTGATTGATTCAGTGACTAGAGCCAAGACCATGATGACATTTGCTAGGATATGCATCATAGTAGACCTAAATGCTGATTTACAAGACCATATCGAGCTTATTTCCAAGTAGTATCCCTACATTTAATTAATTATTTATGAAATTAGACCCATTAAATGCTTTATTTGTAAGAAGTATGGTCACTCTTTTAGGGTTTTTCTCTCAAAAGGCTCCAGGCGGGGGTGCCCAAAGAAAAAACTGGACTAAAAAACTAGTCATTCAAGAACAATTGGCTCCTTCTGGTTTAACTTAGCCTGACCCTTGACTACAAATAAGCTTAAGCTGGAAGAAAGGATATTGGATCAAATACTTGCAGTGGATGTTAGTGAGTCTAACAAAGCGATGGTTCAAACTTTGGACTGGTCTAGTGATAAAAGTCTTGATCAGATTCTTCCAGACAACTCGGTGATGAAGACTCTCATTCCTTTGAAGCTCCTCAAAAACTCTTATTAGTTCCTTGTCTCTTAGGAGCCAGTCTTATAGGAATTTTGTTCCCCTTAGAAGCTTACCAAGGCTCCTCAGTAAGAGTCTCCAACTTTGCTCAAGTTGAAATGATCACCATGTCCTGGTGCGGGATCTTTGGACACAACTAGTTTCGTACCCAAATTCAAAAGCACTTGAAAATATGAGATGGACGTTGAAGCTAACCGTAAGTAAGGGAAGCCCTCCAATAAAGTGTTGAGGATCCATGAGGTAGAGTCAAAAATTTTGGACAAATTCCAATCCCAAGTGAAGTTTGAAAAATAGAAGTATAGAAAAGGTAAAAAACTAAAAATTGACACATTTTGCAGCTTCCATGACTCTCTGAATGGGGATAACATTTAAAAATCTCGTAAATAAAACTATTATCTTGGAACATCAGAGGCTTGAATGAGCCATCCAAGCAATGAATTATGGTGACACTCAAGAAAGATGTAAGATCTAATGTTATCTTTATCCAAGAAACCAATATAGACAGTAAAAATGTAGAGGCAGTTAAAAAATTAGTATGGAAGGAGGTTTGTTTTGTAGCAAACTCTACCAATGGAGCTTCTAGAGGTCTTATTTATTTATGGACTTTGAGAAACTAAATGGATCAACCCTCCTTATTTTTGATAGAGTGATAAATATTATTTTTTGTAGTAAGGATTCAGGACATAGATGGATTATGTCTAATATATATGGTCCTAATATGAGCCCTATCAAGACTATCTTGTGTGAGTCGCTGAGCTCCATGTGGGATATTTTTAAATAGGAAGCTTGGTTTCTTGCAGGGATTTTCAACACCCCACTATATCCTTCAAATAAAATAAAGTGGTAGTCATTTTGGTTATAAAAGCATGGATGATTTTGGTGCATTGATTAACAATTAGGAACTAATGGATGTGGACTTGAAGGGCTCTAAATATACCTGAAGTAACAGACACCAAGGAAACCAAAATATACATATAGGTTGGATAAGGTGCTTGTATCCAAGGAGGGTCTTCCAGTATTCGATGATGTGTTCCTTTGCTTCCTTACAAAAGTTACTTTTGATCATAATCCCCTGGTGTTTGAAAAAGTCTAGAATTCTAGCCCATTTCCTAGACCTTTTAGGTTTGAGGCAATGTGGCTACAACATCAGGGCTTAGAATCTAGAATCATGGAATGGTGGTCTTAGGTTTTCTCAAGCTCTCTTATTTCTCAAGTGGCTTCCGAGCTCAAATTTGTTTAGGCTAATCTTAAGATTTGGAACAAGTATGTTTTTGGAAATGTGTTCCTTAGAAAAAGGAGTTAGATGAACAATTGAAGGAATTTGAATCAACCTTAGAGTTAGGAGATGTGATGAAAAGAGATGGATGCAAGGAAAGAAAACTCTTAGTAGACATGCATAACGTGCTAGCTGAAGAAGAATTTTTGTGGTGCCAAAACTTAAGATCCCTCTAGCTTCATGAAGGTGATAGGAACACAAAATTATTTCAAACGTCCACCTTAAGGCATAGGAGCAGTAATAGAATTACAGAAGTGATGAAATAAAATGGTACAATCATGAAAGACATTATTGAAATTAAGGAAGAAGTGGTCAAGTTATTCAAATACCTCCTATACTTAAGAGATGATAGGGACCAACATACTGAAGAGAGGCTCATACAACACATCCTCTTCTTGGTTTCAGATGATATGAATGAAGCACTATGTGCTCCCTCTAGGGATGAGTAAATAAGGAACATTATATTCTCTATGGGAGGCCTAAAAGCGCTTGGGCCATATGGATTTCCTCCCATTTTATTTCAAAATTTTTACCATATTGTAGGAAGGGATATTTATTTAGTCATGAGAGCAATCCAGGAATCAAATTTCATTCCATTTGATGTTAATTCAACATTTATAGTTCTTATTCATAATTCGATGAGTGCTGAAGACTTCTATGACTTTAGGTCCATTAGCCTTTGTAATACAATTTTTAAAATTCTCACTAAAAGTGTGGCTAACAGAATCAAAGTCTACCTTCCAACAATTATTGACCATCCCCAAAGTGGTTTTATGGACAGAAGGTAAATCCTAAATGGGGTCATTCCAATGCATGAGGTAATCCACTCTATAGACAAAAGTAGAAGACCATGAACCTTCATCAAGTTAGACATGAATAAAGCCTATGATTGAGTCTTGTGGGTCTTTTTGCTCGGATTTCTAGGGAATGTTGGGTTCAGGCCAAGCTGGATTAGACTAGTCAGAGCATGTATCTCCTCAACAAAATTCTCAATCATAATTAATGGATCGTTGATAGGTTACTTAGTAGTTGCAAAGGAATATATCAAGGGAACCCTATGTCATTGTATTTATTTATTTTACTAGCTCAGTCATTCGGAAGAATACTAAAGATAAATCCTATCGTTGTTGGGATCAAATCTACAACTGCCATCGATCTAATTTCACATCACCAATTCATTGATGACACATTAGTTTCCTTCCTAGCCTCAATCCCTCAAACCAAAGTAGCCAAAGAGATCCTCTTAGACTATGAAAAAGTATCTAGGCAGAAAGTGAGTCCGAGGAAAATTATTGAGATCTTGGAATGTAAAATTGACTCCCTTCCTTTAATTTATCTAGGGATGTCATTGTTCAAAGTTGGTATTAAGTCATATTTTTGGGAGTTGGCCATGGAAAGAGTTCAAAGAAAATTGATGGGTTGGAAAGGGACTTTGTTGATCCAAGAAAGTAAAATTATGCTGGTTAAGTCTACTATTTAGAGCGTACTAGTGTACTTCCTTTCTCTCTTTAGGCTTCCAGGAAATATTCTAAAAAAAATGAAAAAATTAAAATAGTCTTTCCTTTGGTACGGTTCTGATGAGAAGAAGAAAATCTCGTTGGTTGTTGGGATCAAGTGTGTAGCACAAAAGAGATGGGTGGCCTAGGTTTAAGAAGGATGAAAATATTGCATAGATCATTAATTGATAAACAGAGATGGAGACTAGTTCAAAAGGATAATGTTAATTGGGTGAGAATCATGTTTACCAAATATTAGGCAACAATGGCAATTTTCTCATAGATCCCACACCTCCTCTTGGATCAGATTTATGATAAAGTATCGTTAAAAGTTGCTCTAATATCTTAAAAGGGTAAATATGGTTGTTAGGAGATGGGTAGAGTATCAACTTTTAAAAAGATACATGGATAGTTGATAGGCTGTTTAGATTCGTATCCAAACATATACTTGGTGGAACCAATCACAAACCAAGCTTTCAAATTGAAGGTATGTTATTTTATTGGTTCTATTATTAATAGATAACATTGAAAACCCTTTTTTTATCCTAGGATTTTATAGGATGAAGAAATGGATTTTAAAGCCCTAATGAATATCTTGAGGATTGTTATTCCTAGTTAGGTCAAGCTAGACAGGTTGGTCTAGGGTGTTGTGAAGGATGGTTGTTTTTCTATAAAGTTAGCTTATCATCTTTTAGATGTCTTCTTTGACCCCTACTTTCCTACTTGTCATATTTATCAGAAGGACCTTACACCCAAAGTGAATGATTTTATTTTGGTTGGTGGTCCAAGGTAAGTGTCTCACATTGGATAATTTACAAAAAAAAGGATTTGGTCTTCCCGAACAGATGCTACCTGTTTGGTAGTACGAAAGACCCCTATTCACCTACTGTTTGATTGTTCTTTTTCTTGATATGTTCTCTTCTAGTTAATAAGGTTTATTGGTATGGATTGTGTCTTTCCCAAGGTGTTATTTGATTTTGTCATCCAATGGTATTCTCCCTTTTTGTCTCTGCACCTCTATGGTTTTTTGGGTTTTGTCTTAACTCATGTTTGGTGGTGTATTCGGAAGGAGAGGAATGATAAAGCCTTAAAACAAGTTTCTCACCCTCTTGAGTTCATTTCCCTTCGTGTTGTAGCTACCATCATTGAAAATTTGGATATTATATCTTTACAAAAATTTACTCTTGTAAGGGAACTTGCAGTGGATTCGACCCTTGGTTTAACATTTTACCCTCCTGAGCCTTACCTTGATGTCTCTATTAGACCTGTAACTATTTGGGAACCTCCTCCTCGTTGGTTGAAGCTTAATTTTGATGGAGCCTCCAAATAGAATCTAAGACTAGTTGGTGTTGGGGGATTGATTAGAGACTCTAACGAGAGCATCCTGTTGGCATTTTATAAAAATATGAATAATCATACTAGTCATTTTGCAAAGGCACGAGATCTGTTCCAAGGGGTAACTCAATTGGAATTTATAAATTCTAGGAAGTTTATTAGTGAAGGGGACTCCTTGATATTATAAAAATGCTCAAAGGAGTTCAAACCCCTTCTTAGATGATTGCAAATGAACTAGCTAAAGCACAGATACATATTCTTGCCCTCAATACTATTCAAGTGAAGCATATTTATAGAAAAGGGAATAGATCTACGAATTATTTAGAAAATTTTGGGAAGGTTCAGGAAATATGTATATTTTTACAAGAATATTTCCTAGTTGGTTTAAATCAATTAGACTATGAAATCATAGAGAGGTAATTTGTTCTCCATAATAGCTTTTGTTGGCATCAGCAAGGGTCCCATAGGAAATATTGTTTATTGCAGGTATTCGTATTTGAAAAGCTACCATATTTTGTATTTGAAATGGAGGGGGTTTTGCATTCTAAATTCAAATGTCAAGAGTATGTGGCACAAGTCCAGGTGGCCAGCCAACATCCTAGTTTCCTAGTGTTTTTTTTGCTATAGCCCTTGGGCCTCCTCCCTAGGGGTTGTTGCTCAAATGTTCTTCTCTCGGCTTGTTTTTTTTCCTACGTGGGACTTTGTTGTTTTCCATTTTTTAGTTGTTGTTAGTCTTAGATTTTGTGTGATGATAGTTTTAGCCGAGTTTGTTTTTTTTGGTTTGTATCAAGTTGTGTTGCTTTTCTGATCCTTGGATCCTTTTGGATTGATATTTTATCCTCCCTTACTTATTTTTGAAAGGTTGGCTGACCCACTTTTGTAAAAGGTTTAGGGTACCTTTCAAAACCCCTTTGTCCATCCAATCATAAAAATTTTTACATGTATGTTTACACTTTTAATAAGTTACGTGTAACATTTAGAGTTTACATTGATTAAAACAAGAGAATATTATATTGTTGTTTTTAGATTGTTGTTAGGTTAATTAAATCAATTCCAAATTATTATTTTATTTGTATTTTTATCAAAAAAATTCATATTTCTCATATTGTTATGTTTCTGAAATCACAATCAACTCTTTGCTATTACTTTCATTAAGATATGAAATCTCATTGACTAGTTTCCTTACAAAATGTGAATTTCATTAAAATAGATATCAACTCACGATTGACTTAAATATTTGTTGCTTTATTTTCTTCTTTATAAACATGTTGGTTATCACAATTAATTAATTTCAAATCTCTCATTTTTTAGGGCTCTTATTCATGTTCCTAATAAGTTATAATTTTTATTATAAATTTTTATTTTAATTTGTGTGCTTAACCCCACTTTTTTGAAATACATGTAACTTTTGACTTCATTTCACGATATTAATGATCCTTTGAGTTTCCTTTTCTCTTTGTTTTTCTTCTTTGGTCTTCTTATTATTTTTTTATTTGCATCAACACTTTTATCTTCATAAATCTCTTTGAATTTTTCATACTCTTCATAATGAGACTTAGCATCTATAGGTTTGTCTTTCTCTAAAGGAACACACTGCAAGGAATAACCTCAAAAATATTTCAAATGGATAGCTTCCATTCTCAATTATTTATTATGTAGCTATTGAAACCTTAAAGTGCAAGGGATAGCCTCTACACTACTTTCATTTACATTGCAAGGATAATATTTTAAATTATTTAAGAAAAATTAATATGATTTTCCTTTAAAAAAACCTTGACCTATTTTGCCTTCCTTGTTATAAAATTTTTCTTCACACCCTCTTTTGTACGTTTAATTCCTTTTAAATCTAGACTTGTACTTTGTACTTCCTCGTCCTTGTATACTTCTTTATTTTTTCTAATAATTTATCTAAGTGAACAGTAATTGCCTTTGTCATCTATGATTGTAGATGATTTCTTTATCTTCTATTTGGGAGTGGAATAACCTTAACCTAAAATTTATAGGTTTAGCAGAATATGATGTTTTTTTTGTAGGTTGAAGTTTTTTTATAGAACTAGGGTATGCTAGGCAAGGGAGTATGCAATACCCATAGACCCTTTGTTATACCATAGTGACAAAAAATAGTGCTCGAACCAATATTTTAGGCCACTAACCAAGGAGGATTCCATACATACCCTTGAGCACACTATCTACCTCTTTGTTAGTATGGGAGGGTAATCTTTCAAGAATTTATGTTCCATGTACTATGGATAATACAAGGTAGAAAAGCTTCCCAATGGATAAATATTTGTTTAACTGTAGACCTAAAAAGACTACATACTTAGCCAATTTTGTAATATTTGGCTAAGTGTTGAGAAAAACCTCAAAAGTAGTGTTAAATTTTGTTGGAGTGTAAAATATGTGGTCAACACAGTCAAACAAGTCCTAGCAGAAACTAGAGTGTATTTTGAATAAGGAGGAAGCGATGCGGTGTTAAATTCTATCGAAAACCAATACAATATCAAAATTTTGTGGTCAACATGATCAAATGATGCTCAACAAAAATTAGAAGAGGAAATTTTAAAAAAGAGACAACTAGCAGTAGATAATTTCTAAAACAAATGACATCACTCAAAGTTTAAAGGAGGTAAGGCACTTCTAGACTCTCATTCTATGATCAACACAATCAAACCTGACCCAACTAAATTTGAAAGAGTATATTTTGGAAATCGATGTGGGTTGCTTCCATACTCTACTTTCACGGTCAACACGATCAAACCTAACCCACCAAAATTCAAAATAGCAGATTTTGGAAACTGATACAGGTTGTTCCCAGAATCTCACTTTGTTGTCAACATGGTCAAACCTAACATAGCGATATTTTAAGGAGCGGATTCCAAATAATGAAGAGTATACAACCAACCAAAGCAGCATCTAAGGAGCACGAGCAAAAAGAACCAAGAAAGACCAAGCATTGTCAAAATCAAGAATCATATAAATTTCTAGTTATAGATCTACATACTAAAAGTCTCATCAATAACAGGGGATGGACCAAATCAACCGATAATAAATGCAGCCACCGGGTTTCATTGAGGGTCGAGCAATTTGTAGAGCTTAAATTTGTAGAGTTTCATGGAGCACAACTCCTTTATTTTTCTTGTAAGCAAACAAGAGGCTACCACCTCAACATCCTATTGATCTAGCATAAAAATACTTGTAATGGTCCCATTATTTCTACTATTATTATAAGATCTATATAGATATTTTTCAATGTTGTTAGATTTATTTGACCATTATTCATTCAATTGTTTCTAACCCTTACTCTATTTTATCCCTAGTTGTATACTTTAAATTGAGCTTAATTGAGTCAACACCAATTAGTTGATAAGGTATACCATCCTACTCTAGAGGTTGGATTGAAGAAATATTTAATCCATCCAATGCTAGGGTTTGAGTTGTGATTAGTGGGTGTGCATCTCTTAGAAAGTCATAGATTCATATTATTCAATATTTTCTTGATGTCAATTTAGACCCCAACAGTTTTAGCATGCCTGGTGGGACCCTAAAGACATATTTTCCCAACCTATTTCTTTGATGATAATTCTTAGAGGAATCAATATTTAGTGAGTTGTCTTGAAATCATTCAGTGGTGAAAGTAAATTCACTTGGCGACTCCCTGAGTGCAAGAAACCTGAAAAGCCACCCTAGTAGATCACTTTTTTTATGAATACTAGGTCATTTACTAAAAATAGTTAAGACCATATTATATTTTATGATCTACCCTTAGGAGGGTCCAATATCATAAGAATTTTATTCTCAGACTCATAGTTGGAAGAGATCTCAGTTGAAGTACCCCCTATGGCACCTCCAAGACCAATCCCATAAAAAACACCACATGTAATGACTCAAATTCTAAATGTCAATTAGAATACCAATTAGAACTATCCCCCATATAATTATCCTAGTTAGGATACATCTAGACCGCTCGAACTTGCTAATATGCATGACATCCCCCAAGCTATTACAAAATCCATACCCAAATTTGATGGTACCAGAAATACTACATATGAGCATTAGCAAGACATACTGAACTTAGCATCTATTCACAATATCAACAATTAATATGTCACAGTTAGACTTCTAGCCCTTTATTTTAGAAGAAATATCCTGCACTGGTTTAGATCCTTAGAAGATAAAACCATCACCTCATGGGAGAAATTAGTTGGCCCTTTTGTATATGAATTCAATGAGTCATCTGATCCGTTCTCCCTACTAGATCAATTTACAGCTATGCAAAAACATCAGCATGAACTAGTATTTGATTTTAACTTAAGGTTTAGCAAAATCTAGAAGAGGATTCCCCTTGAGGACAAAATAGTAGCATATTTAGCATATATGTATTACATTAGATCCTTTGGATCAGACTTGGGGCTACAAACTCAGTAATAAAGTATAAACACATTTCCACAACTTTACCAATAAGTTGTCCAAGGAAAAAATGTATTAATTTTTGTAGGAAGACTTCTACTAAAAATGATAATGCCTTACTACTCAGAGATTCCTTAGTTCCTACCAAAAGTAGCCACTCCTTCATATATGGATCCTCCATAAGCCCTACAAGCAGCTCCACCATTTCCTCCAAAAATAGCCCCTACTATCCCATTTTCTCCTCTTCCACCACAAAACTCCCAAGAAACATCTATATTACTGGACATCCAGAGCACTCTAATTACTCTCAACAACAAGGTCAATGCAATTAAAAAGAGGAAAATAGAGATATTTCAACCAAGAATATTCCCCTATATCAATAAATATCAAAAGTCGAGTACAAGTGATATACAAGACCTAGGATCAATACAAATCAAACTGAGTAAGAATATGCATCTAAAAATAGTTTGGTCAATTGTTGGTTCTTAGTTTGCAATGATCTACATGATTCTAAAACATGTATTATGTACCAACATCATGTGCAACAAGCTATGGAAAAGGTAGAGAGGAATCAAAAGGGGAGAGTTAACATATTGTGGCAGTATGATCAAATTATATCTAGACAAGATTTTTTAAGGAGGAATAAGTCTCTATTATGACCACGTCTAGAAATAAGTCTTTGTAAGTAGACCCACAAAAAATGAGTGGTTTCCAACTGAATTATTAGAAGAAAAGAGAGCTATCATCACAAAGCAATGACAATTTTCCCATTTCACAAGTTTTTGACAAGAGTAATGTAGTTCCTAGAAGGCAAGGAGAGAAGAAATATCTAATAGAAGGTGAAAAAGAGAAGATAAAAGAACAAGAAAGTGCTAAAATGGAAGCCCAAGAAAAATTGAGGTTCCCTTCCATTACGAAGGTTCAGAGAATAGAGGTTACTTAGAAGTACATAAGAAAGTATGGGGAACCAAAAAAATATATGAAAGACCTCCACCAGTTCAATCAAAATATAATATTATGGATGAGTTGAAAATAGTTCCATCTAGAGAAAGCTTATATGATACACTTTTTCTCCCTAGACAAATAGATTTGTTGAAATATTATCTATATAAAAAGTCCCAAGGAAGAGAAACCACCATAGTGTTCAATTTGGGACAAGATAAAGAAAAAATATCTCTCATCGCCCTAAAGAACAAACCTCCTCCATTCTATATCTCTCTTAGGATGGAGGGATTGATAGTTCACAATTTTATGATAGACTCAAGGGCTTCAACGACTATTATGCCAAAAGTAGAGTATGATTAGATGGGCATGGAGTACACACGGTCATGTCAGCAGTCTTGCAACTTGATGATATCCCCATTAAGACTGTATATTTTATAAAGGATGTATTGATGAGGTTGTATAAGCTTTGAAGGTGACCATAGTCCAAGAAATCATGGTAATTGATCTCGAATATTATTTTGGCATATGCCTTTCAAGAGAATTTACTACCAATATGGGAGGATATATGTGTTTATACTACTCTTCTATGATAGTTCCCCATATAGGTAAGAAAATAAGGATAACCATGAAGAAGCCTATAATGGAAGATCTAGAGTTAGTAGAAGTTTTGAAAGACCTAGAAATAGAATATAAATTACCCTTCAAGGATGATTATAGCCTATAAAAAATAGGGCTGGGTATGTATAGTATTTCCTCAAAGGCATAGAAAAACATCCCTACCATATCTAACCAATCACTCAGGCAAACAGAGGTTTGGACAATGCATTTTGATGGATTAAGGTGTAAAAAAATAGTCAAATCTAGTGTAGTGTTGAAGTCTCCTTTAGAAGGGGTGAAGATATTTTATTTTAGATTAACTTGGGATTGTACAAAAAATGCTACTAAATATGAAGCTTTGTGCTTGGGATTGATGCAGGCAAAAAAATAGGAATCAATATATTAGACATTTACAATGACTTAAAGTTGGTGGTCAACCAAGTTTTAGAGAAGTGCAGTATTAAACATCACTATCTAAAGATATACAATAATAGAGTATGGGACTTGATAGAATAATTTGATGCTCTAAAACTCCACGTTGTCCTTACAAGACATAATATACTATCTAATGCTTTGGATTTTAAGGGCTCTAATTTTAATCCTTCCTCAGACCTTTGGGTCAACTGCATGTAAAAGAGTCAAATTAGTCTTCAGACCTATAGCTCTAGACATACAAATATTTTGGTAGGTCTTTCAGAGTGATGATCAGATAATTAATTTTCTAGTCAAAGAGGCTTTATTAGCCAATATACAAGAGGATATTTCTTAGGAGATAGATCAAAAAGATATAATTTAGTGGAAGAACAATCATATTCCCAAATGACTGATCACATTGGAGAGTTTGTTTGACAACGAGGATAGAAAAAGGATAAAGACTATGAAAGTAGATGATAAAATATGCAATGAATTCGAAATTTAAGAGAAAAATAAGATCAATGTTAGAGTAAGGTGCTTCCTTGAATAATTTGAGGGAGTTAAGGCACTTTGTTTTAAGTACCTAGACATTATTGCTTGGTCATATGAGGAATTCAAGGTTTTATTATAAGAATATCATTCAACATACGATTGAGCTAGAGCCTAATGCAAAACCTTTCAGAAAAAGACAAAGGCCTATCAATCCTAAAATTGAAGCTATAATGAGGAAATAATTTCTTAAGATTATTAAAGAGAAAATTTATCTGATCAAGCATTCTACATGGGTTGCTAATCTAGTTCCCATAAGAAAGAAGAATCAAGACATCCGATTATGTATGTATTTCATGAACTGAATAGAGTATCACTGAAATATCATTATCCACTTTCTTATATTGATTAGATTTTGTATATGGTAGCAGGAGTAGAAATATACTCCTTACAATATGCTACTCTAGATATAACTAGATATGGGTTAAATATGAAGACCAGTTCAAAACAGCCTTCACAACTAAGTGGGGCACGTTTGCTTATCAAATAATGTCATTTGGTCTTTCTAATGTAGAATCTACATTCCAAAATGCCATGGACTATGCTTTTGGTGAGCTTATCAACAAAATAATTTTGATTTATCTTGATGATATGACTGTGTTTTCTCATAGAAATTAATCACATCTGCAGCATCTAGATAATGTTTTTCAGAAGTTTAGGGAGTTATACATCTCCCTCAACCCAAATAAATCAAAATTTGTTGTACATGAAGGTAATTTATTGGGGCATGTAGTCTCCAAAGAAGGGATGGTAATAGATCCTGATAGAATAAATTCAATCCTGGGCCTTTCCCTCCTCTCAAATAAGAGAGGCTTACAGTCCTTTGGGTAAATTAACTTTGTGAGGAAGTTCATATTATATTTTTCTCAAGTAGTCAGAACCATATTAGAGTTACTCAAGAAGAACACGGAGTTCAAATAGACCAAGAAAAAGAAGTAAATCTTTGAGGCTATAAAGAAATCAATTGCAACTACATCAGTATTGATACATTATGATTTCAGCAAAGACTTTATTTTATATACCTATGGATTTTAGGAAAGCTATGCATCAGTACTCATTCAAAAGTATGAGAATAAGGAGGAACACCCCATATTCTTCTAGAGCCAAAATTTGCATGAGTATAAAACCAAGTATAATTTTAGTGAGAGGCAAGTATTTGCATTGATAATACTTAAAAAATTTAGGTAGTACTTGGTTCAAAGCAAGAATCTTGTTTATGTGGTACATATAGATGTAAGAAACTTTATACTTAAATGAGAACTGGGTGATAAAATAACTGGTTGGGATACTAAAATATAGGAGTACGATGTGGAGATCCATTAAACAAGCTAGTAGGAGGAAGGGCATTGTGCTAGGAGCTTACAACTAAAGCAGATTCAGAACAAATAATAGCTTATCAGGGAGCAGAGAATGATCACAGTGATAGTCTTCTAGAAATTTTAGATTGGGTAGATCAATTTATGACCTAATTCCAAATAAGAGTATGTCCTCAAGGTCCTAGTCCTTCATAGAGGTGAATATTTAGACTATAAACTTTGAAGTATGTATTGCTTCCTGAAGGATTATACAAAAGGAAGCTAGATGGAGTACTTCTAAGATGTCTAGGATATAATGAAAAAAATAAGGTCATTGAGGAATTTCAGGGAGGCCTATCAAGAGGTCACTTTTTAGGAAGAGTAACTGCTATGAAAATAATAAGGGTATGATACTACTAACCCACTATCTTTTCAAACACTTTCAAAGCAACTATATCATGTGATAAGTTCTAAAGGTATGTGGGAATGACCAAGAATACAACATTTCCACTTAGACCAATTCAAGTGGAGGAGCCTTTTTAGCAATGGGGAATTGAATTTGTTGGATTCATTAACCTGAATTCATCAGTAGTACATAAGTTCATCCTTACTACCATTGATTACTTCACCATATGTGTTGAGGCTATCCCAACCAAGAAGTAAAACCAAGAAGTAGTGATTGAGTTTGTGGAAAATATGATCACAAGGTTTGAAATCCTAGAAGCACTAGTAAGTGATAATGGCCTAGATTTCATAGGTGCAAAATATATTGAGTTTTCAAACAAGTATATCATAAATATAAAGAACTCTTCTAACTATTACCCTCAAGGGAATGAATTAGAAAAATCCACCAATAAAAACCTACTAAAATTTCTAAAAAAGGTACTAGAAGAGAATAAAAGGAGTTGGCATCTATTATTACACCAAGTTTTATGGGTGGATAGGATCATTGTCAAGAGGTATATCAAGACATCCCCTTATGCATTAGTTTATAGTAAGGAAGTTGTTCTGTCTACTCATATTGAGATACTAGCTTTAAAATGGGCCAACTAAGCTCATGAGCTAAATTATAATCCACTGGAGGCTAGGTTTATGCACCTTCTACAACTAGAAGAATAGATAACTCATGCATATGAGAATTTCTATAAATAATCTATGAATACGAAAGAGTGGTTTGATATGAAATCAAAATTTGGGGAGTTTAATGAAGGAGATTCAATTTTAAGGTGGAATGTAGAAAAGGCTAATCTAGGCAAACCATAAAAAATTTGATTCCTTCTAGCAGGGACCCTTCAAGATCGTTGAAGTAAAAAATAACAATGTCTTTCAACTTCAATATCAGGAGGCAAATATACAACCCATTCCATTCAATGGGTATCATCTCAAACTATATTTTAGTTAGAGAATATTTCCTATTGTAATATATGTACATATTTTGTATTATATTTTCTTTGTTGTATTTTAAAAAACCAAAAAAAAAATGTTATTTTCTGCTTTCAAAGTGATACTATGCTATATTATGTGAGTAGATAATGCAATGAGAATTTTCATGGTCAAAATAATCAAACTAGCTCCAACGGAAATCCATCCAACAAACTTTTGAGCCCAGCACAATTTTACAAAGAGAATAGGACTCCTGGTGGTGCCTAATGTAAAAGTAGTTTTAAAATACGCAATCTAATTGGTCAAATAGTACCTAGTGGAAACTGAAGGAGCAAAATGTAGAGGAGAAAATTCCGCTTAAGGTTAGTTTCCACGTTGAAAGGTTTATAGTGTTAAAATATACCAAAGTGTAGACTCTGCAGTCAACACGATCAAATAATGCCAAGAAAAAATTGAAAGAGCAAAATTCAAAGTCCAACAAAATTTTCAAAGGACCATGAACCCACCGATAGTTCCTAAAATAGACTCAATTCTGAAATCTATGGTCAACTTGGTTAAAGTTACAATCTTAGAAATGCAACTAGAAAAATTTCAAGGAAAAAACCTAAAAGGAACATGCAATTCTTAACAAGCGGAATTAGAGGACCAAAACATCCACTAAGTACTAGATTCTATCGTAAAAATATGGGAATAAATACAACTTGAGAACTATGCCAATAGATAGTTTACCACCATGTGCTATGAATTTCATCCAATCAACAACGTGGACTTCACTAACAAGCCATGCTTCACAATATTTGATTCACTCATTTGAAATCATGAGAAGTAACTACCCGTTCATCTTCATTAATGGTAGAGAAGTGCCTGAAGATCTATTTAAATGAAGAAATTCCAAAATCAAACATTTTCAAATAAGTTTGGCTAAAGAACCAGAGCACTGTTGAGAAATTATTTTGCATACTTTAGAGATAGTAATTTTTAAATAAAAGGCCACCCAATAGCTTAAATGATGTTGATTGTAGCAAAGTAAACTAGGAAATCAAGCAAGGTCGAAAGACCAAATTACACTAACAAGAAGGCAGGGATCATAGACACAAAAATGAGGGGGTATGAGGTCAAATTATTCAAGGGTGAGCCTTCTCAATCAAGGTATTTGTGTTATGTACTCTTTGCTCTCTTATTACATTTGTGATGCATTCCATCCTTAACCAAAGCTAATTTTTGCCATAGCCAAGTTTTATGACCCTACAACTAGGTCGATAAGGACATCCCATGGTAAGTACTTATTTCACATAATTAAGCAAGATTTTCAAGATTTATTTTCAATAGAATAGTGACCTCCTATACCTATCAAAGAGTTCAACCTAGAGAAACAAGCCAAGTATTATACCCTAAAGAATCACACTAAAAATGGAAGTCATTTTAGGGTCTGGGTATATAGTCAGTTTAAAACCATAAAGTCCAGAGAAACCCTACCAACAACTCCTATTCCCACTAAGGAATTTGTATATCTTGAGTTGTATTCCATGTTAGCTATGATAGCTAGCATAGAGTCTGATTTAGATGTAATATACTGGTATTTGGCCATGATATATTGCATATCCAACACCAAGATGTATACGTCACAGTCATGGGATAGCAACAATGCCCCAATTTACTTAAATTTTCTTGCATTCCTTACCAATAGAATGCATGAGTAGTTGTTGGTCAAGAAGAAAGATGAGGAGAATCCATCATTCAAAAATTTCTCCAATTTAATTTGGATGTTCTTCAGTGCCACTAGGGATAATTATCGCAGGATATCAGTGGTTGACAAAGATGTAGACAAACATCAATTGTCGATCTATTATTGGACTAGGGTTCTATGTAGATAAGAGTCTTACTACACTTTCAATTATGAGTTTCTTGGATAAACTTTACTAGTTATGTATGGCAGTTGCCCTAGACTAGCCCCAAAAATAGAAAATAAGATAAGATTGAAAGGAGCCGAAGAGGGATATTAGTACATATTAACGGAGGGTACGATCATCAAACTATATGGTTTCACAAAGAAACCTTTCATGTTACCCATTACATCACCCACCGCATATTCACACTAGAATATTGTAGGCAAATTGACTATATAAATTTTATGTTTGGTTTTGGGAATAAGAGAAAAGTGACAACTGATTACTCTTTCAAGGAACGCGATATCACTATATGGAGGAAGGGATAATATGAGTAAATTAATACAATATTGAAAATATTAGGTCTTTTTCAACTCCCTCAGAGGTAGGGATATGATCCAGATGATTTTTTTGTGAAAAGGATTAAAGAGTTACATGGGGAGAAATCAGCTAAAGTTGTGAAATCAAAGGACTCACACATAGAGAAGCATAGAAATAATAGAGAGCAGTCTCTCTCCAATGGAATATGAATTCCATGGAACTGCTTCCACCTTGGAGAGATTACTATGAGCATGTGAATGACTATGACCCAACCAAAAGTTCTCATCAACTCGATGATGCCAGAATCAAATAGATGGAGGAAACTTATAAATAGTATCAAGCCAAAATTCTAGAATGGTGGTAGATGAGGATTGAAAGAAACACAATGAAAGGCATGTACCCTAATCTAATTCATGCTGAGTTTTAAAAAATGTACGATGAACATGTTGCAACTTGGAAGGCTAAGGAAAAGAAGATCCTAGCATTGATTGTTAGAAAGGTAGAAACAAGCAAAGCCAAAAAGGGCAAAGCTAAAAGCAAGAAAGCTGAAGCGATTAAGAAGCATCAAGAGTCAACACCATCATCCTCTACTCCATCATAGAAAAAGAAGGAAACCACAAAGGAAATGGGTGTCGTCAAAAGTACCCTAAGGAGGAGAAGGTCTTAGCGTAGAGCTACTGAGGTGAATACCCCTTCAAAAGTCGAAAGGAAGAATAAGGTTAAATTTGTAGATCTCACTGCTACAACATCCTCTTAAAAGAAAGCTAAAATGATCCATGTTATGAAATCTACAACATCACTTCCTCAACCATAACTAGAGCAAACTATAATATTCAAGAGGAAGGCTGAAGGGGCAGTGTGGAAAATTGAAACCTTAGTTTCTAAGAAGCAAAAGTTGAGAAAAGTAGTAGTGACACAAGTTACTACTACATTAGACGAGTAGAAAGTGCATCCAAAGTAGCGGAAGAATGTTGATGAAGTTTTCAAATAGTCTATTGTGGTATGCTCAAGTATGACTTCTAGTCCCTCTCCTTCTTCTTCTCCTACTTATTCCTCGAAGAAAT
Source organism: Wollemia nobilis (assembly GCA_028583015.1). Taxonomy (NCBI): domain Eukaryota; kingdom Viridiplantae; phylum Streptophyta; class Pinopsida; order Araucariales; family Araucariaceae; genus Wollemia; species Wollemia nobilis. Next base: position 30,165 of record JAQPPZ010003215.1, read on the forward strand.
AGTCCTCCCCTTATAAAGTTCAAAATATATCAGAAATATCATCACCTGTGCATAATTATCCATAATCATATCCATCCCATATGTGTTCATATCCTCACTCAGATACATTTCCATTTCATACAGTTGAGATCCCTAAACCATCATCTCCCTCTCATTCCAAAGTTCTAGTATCATCCTCACCTCCAACTTCCACAAATCTATTTCCTCCATTATTACTGTCCATATCAAAAATGGAAATATCACTACCATTAACTCCACCATCATTTGAAGCTATCAGTTTCATTACAACTACTACTTTTGTCATGGATATAGAGTTCACCATCGTCACCACCCCTCCCCTCCCATCCATGGTGGTCCCTTTTTTCCTTGTAAATGTCACTCCATCCACCCCCATGGATCATTCCACAATATCATCCTTGCAAAAGGTTAAGAGCACCTCACTAAGAGCACAAAGCTACTAGAGCAATAATTTGGCTCAGTATTCTAAGGAAGTTGCCAAGGTGAGAAAAATAGTAATGGTTGACCCTGTGTCTAGATAGAGGATAAATTTCAATATGATCCCCTTAGTTGATAAACCAGAAGAAGATATGATAGTGGAAGATTATCAGTTAGAATAAAATACTAAAAACATCTCTCAACTATTCATGGAATATGAGTTTGTCACAACCAAAGCATAGTTGGAAACCATGTTTATCAAAATTGACATCTATAGGGAGCAATCTACTAAAATGGAAAACAAGGTTGCTAGACTTGAAGCCACTATTAAATACTAAAATAAAGAAATGAAAACCTTGGAGAATGTGGCTAAAAATGGTAAAATAAATTTGAGAAGATGGTCATCTTCAAAGAGTAGGTTTTGTAGTTGTAGGAGAAAAATCAAGAATATGTAAAGCAGATACAGGATTTACAACAACATCTCTAGGTTGAGAGTACTAAGGCTACAAGATTCTCCAGGATTAAAGTGAAATAAGTCAAAAAAGAAATTTTGTCTGAAATCCTAGAAAAGTGATCTGAAATCCATCCCATCCTTGACATCATGGATGAGGCTAGCCATGTGTTGTAAAAGACCAGGGAAGATATAAAGACCATCACCAAGCAAATACAACCAATAACCCCTCAAGCCAGTGAACTCCTCAATCTGTTTGAGGCTAAGTGTAATTAGCTAGGCAAGCCCATCCCCAATAAGGAATGGAGCACCTTAAGGATCATAGCCAGAATTGTACTAAAAAAGAATGGTTTTCTTCAAAATGGATGGTTGTTAATTGAGAAATTGGATGATGAGCTTTAGAGGATCATAGATACCAATGAGAAAATGGTGCAATGTGACTTCAACAATTTTTAGGATGACAAAAATTTGATGGTATCAAATACGATCTTTGGAACAACATAAAAGCAATGATTGAAGATGAATAAGAGGTAGATGCATGGTAAGAGACAATTGACCAGGATAAAGTAACACAACTGATTAAAAACTTAACCAGATTCAAATACTTGATGGGAAATTTAACAAGATGGGAGACTTCGGTCTGATATGATAAAACCTTAGTTATCAAGTTCGAGTTCGTATTCGAGTTCGATCTTCTTAAAGTTTGAAAAAAATTTAATATATTTAAAAATTCAAAATAAAATTCGATTATTATAAACACTCATATATTTTTTGAAATAATTTTATTTTTTATTTTTATATAAAATTTAAAAATCAAAGATATAAAATTATAATATTTAATTTTAATAAAAAAATAAATAAATATATATTTTAAAATATTTTTAAAAATATAAATATTTTTATAACTTTATCAAAACATGGTAATTTTTTAACAGATGAGAATATTTAAAAAAATTTAAATCAATAATTTTTTTTTAAAACATAAATTACAAGTTTTCTATCAATTGTAATAAAAAATCACGTGATAAATTCATTCTAAAAAAAGATCATGCATATTAACACAAAACTATCATTGTTGTCCATTCTCTCAAGTGATAATAAAGAACTAAAGAAAATAGATTGATATATATTTTATATTTTAGAGGTAAGAGATTTTACCATATTGTAACTTTGCTTAAACTTTATATAAGTTATGGGTTTTATTTAATTTTAGCATTTTTTATACTTCTTTTATGTTTAGTTTTTTTCTACCGAATTTAGGGTTTATTCGTTGAATTTATTCGTTAAAGTTTTAAATTCGACGAATTTCGAATTTTATCTAAAAAATTTGATGAATTTGATAACTAAGGATAAAACTATTGAATTGTGTTACGTCCATTGGAAATTATTGAAGATAAATAATCCTTCTCAAGCATCCTAGAACAAGGCCATGAATACCTTGAATCAAGCTACTCATATTTTAAAAGAAGATGCAAAAACAAAAGGAAGCTAAGGATGATGAAGAATAGAAGAATACCAAGGAAGATCCAAAAGAAGTACAAGAAGAGAAACAAGAAGGTGAGGAGAAAAAAGAGGAGGTACACCCAGAAGAGGGAAACAAAGAGGAGGTGCACCCACAAGAAGAAGATAAATAAGGAGGGAAAGAAGAGAAAGAGGTAAAGGACACTATCAATGTCCAAGGTAGCCAGGAAAAAGACCAGTAGCATCAGAGTCCCAAAATTTTGTTGTAAAATAGCAAAATGTTTTGAATCCTATAGTTAGTAGGGTAGCTGTAAAGGCACTTTTATAAGTATTTTTGAATTTGATAGTGTCATAGGGCAGCAAAAGAAGCATGATCCTATCTAGGCATGTAAAAGTTGTGAAGAAGAATTTTAATGTGGAATGACATCTTTTTGACCAAGTCTATAAAGGAGTATACTTTTACACATTCTAGAGTATATCAATAGCTACTTCTAACATGGCCTCCATATGAACATTTACTCTTTGATTCCTTCTCTAGTGGCTTAAAAGATTGAGGTTTATAAGGAATTTGTTCCTGGAGGTATATTCTGCAACCAACTAGAGCAGATTTTACTGACCCACAAAGAGATCATTCAACAAAGCCTAAGATGATGAATTATTGATATACACAACCATGGCGCTAGCTCACCCATTCAATTTTTAACTCTGATGTCCAAAGGATAAGGATCTGAGTTTGTAAGCCTTGCTAGCAATGATCCCTAGGAGGCACTAGAATATAGGCCCCAAAATACCACATACTTAGCCAATTTTGTAATATTTGGCTAAGTGTTGAGAAAAAACTCAAAAGTAGTGTTAAATTTTGTTGAAGTGCAAAATTCATGGTCAACATAGTCAAACAGGGCCTACCAAAAATTGGAGAGTGGATTTTGAATGAGGAAGCGATGTAGTGCTAAAGTCCATCGAGAGCCAATGCAATATCAAAATTCCATGATCAACACAGTTAACTAGTGCTCAATGAAAATTAGAAGAGTAGATTGTAAAAAAGAGACAACCAACAACGAAGAATTTTTGAAACAAATGACATCACCAGAGTTTAAAGGAGGTAAGGCACTTCCAGAATCTTATCCCATGGTCAACACAATTAAACCTGATCCAACAAAATTTGAAAGAGTGAATTCTGGAAACTAACATAGGTTGCTTCCAAACTCTAATTTTGTGGTCAACATGGTCAAACCTAACCCAACAAAATTTGAAAGAGTGAATTTTAGAAATCGATAGAGGTTGCTCCCAGAATCCCATTCCATGGTCAACATGATCAAACCTAACCTAGCGGAATTTGAAGGAGTGGATTCCAAACAACGAAGAGTATATAGCCAACCAGAGTAGAATCTGAGGAGCATGAGAAAAAACAACCAAGGAAGACCAAACATAGTTGGAATCAAGAACCATCTAAATTTTTAGTTACAAATATGCGTACTAAAATCCTCATAAATAATATGGGATAGACCAGATCAACCGACAATCAGTGTAGTTTCTAGATTTTATTGAGGGTCAAGCAACTTGTAGAGCTCAGGGTTTTAGAGTTTCATGGAGCGCAACTCCTTTATTTTTCTTGTAAGCAAATAAGATACTACCACCTCAACATCCTACTAATAAAGCAAAAACATCCTTGTAATGTTCCCATTATTTCTACTGTTATTTAAAAATCTATATAAAGAGGTCAAACCCTTAGTTTGAAGGGTCAGCTCTGCTTGTCATATTATTGTAACTTTGTTGAGAAATCAATAGAAGGAGCATTACTTAGATTTTTGCCTCAAGCTTGTGTCTTCATTTTTTGTAATTTTATTATGTGAATTCATTTTTACTACTATTATGGTTAGTCAATTCTGTTGATATTGGATTGCTAACTTGGGAAAAAATGGAATACTTCATGCTTAAAAAAATGCTATAGAGTTCTTGTTTTTTTGTTAATCTAAAGGTTGATCTAATTATGCTATTTGGATTATTAACATTTCAAATGTTTGAAAAAGTTCTCTAAGTTTTTTATTATTTTTTAATGATGAAGATGATTAGTTTTGAATGTTGTTAGTCTTAAGTGTGGCATATTGGAAATATGATTAATTAGAGGATTATTGATATTTTCAATGATGTTAGATTTATTCGGCCATTATTCATTCAATTTTTTTCTAACCCTTACTTTATTTCTATTCCTAGATTTATACTTTAAATTGAGCTTAATTTAGTCAACACTAATTAGTTGATAAGGTATACCAGCCTACTCTGGAGGTTGGATTGAAGCAATATTTAATCCATCCAATGTCAGGGTTTGAGCTGTGATTAGTGGGTGTGCACCTCCTAGAAAATCATAGATTTATATTCATAGTTCAATATTTCCTTGATGTCAATTTAGACCCTAACATTAACCATATGTGATCTCCCTAAATACTCAGATATTTGGAAGCTCAATTCCATGGGTAGGTGTTTTCTAAGGCATGGGTATTAGAGCCTGATCGTCCCTCACTTTACTAGATGATTTATGAGATATATAGCTTAGCCAATAATTATAGCTCATCTACAATATTTTAAAATCCCCAACACAAGGTTTCTAACCTACACAACTACTATAGAAAAAAGACTATATTTTTTTTTCTAGTTTTTCCTGGTTTTATTATTATTATTATTATTATATATATATATATATATATATATATATATATATATATATATATATAAAGGAAAAACAAAAATAAAAAACACAAGAAAATTATAGCTAACATTTGGAGTGGATGGAAAAGAATTATTGCAATCATAGTAGAACTTAGCCTTATAAAGCACATTGATACCACTTTTTAGGAATCTACTATTAAAATTAAGCTCACTCACACAAAATACTAAAAAAATAGAAATTTATCAAATAACATAATAACACTATTCAAAAAGTAATTGTAGAATTGAAACAATCTCACAAAATAACTCAGAATCGTAGGCCTCTTCGAGGGGACAACCTCCTTAAATATTTCATTAAATTGCAAAAAGATACGTTTGTACATGGCTCCATTTCTTTTAAATAAAATATTCATGATACCATAACCCTAAACTCAAGAGTTGGCTTACATGCAAAATGCCACTTGAGATAGAATATTTAACTAAACATCGATTACAATCGTAATAACAGTTACATGAAATGACCCCACTTGTCTAAGCACCTTACTTACCACATACCATTACAAAAGTATAATAAAATAATATTAGAAATGGATCCCCATGTTGGATGTGGGTCATTACATAATAAATTGAGAATTACAAAAATAATGTTAGGATGGGGTTCAAAAATTTATTGAGAGAGATGGTATTTATGTTATTGTTGGTTTAGAAGGTTTTGAATTAGGGATATTATCCTAGAATTGCCTTAGATACCCTTGAGTCTAATTGAATTCCCAAGTCCTGGGAGGAGTTGTAAGGTAATACCTAGGTTATTATGAATGTTACACCTTGAACGGTGAGTATTGAGTGTACCCAAAGTGATGAGGATTTTGGGAAGTGCTAAGCAATGAATCTTGTACTATAATTCCTAGTGGTGAGAACTAGGAATTGTTTGTAAATATAGTGATGGAACCTTAAATGGTGAGGCTTGGGTGGCATTTCTTATTATCAAGGGGAGTGGTAATAGCCTTAGCCCATCATAGAGGTGTGGTAACTAAGCACTAAGGCACTAGTTAACTCATCATGAAGGTGTGATAACTAGGTTTTAAGTCATTATGCTAGAAAAAATCCTACATAGATGGACTTATGTAGGGTTATAGAAAAGGCCTCTCTATTTTTTCATAAAAAGAACTTAAAAGGGATAATCCCTATGTTATGGTAAAGTTATCTTGTACCTAGTGAGGGTATAAAAAATATGGAGTGGCCACTTAAGGTGTCCTTTCAAACCATGGAGGTTTATAAAGGTGAACCCCAAAATTATGGGATTTTGGCCACTCTTGTCCACTTGAGAGTTGTTTGTAGTGACAATATATAGAAAATATGGTTATATATTTTGATATTGTAAAATAATTGAGATATGTTGTGAACTTTACCTATGATATCTCTCTCTCTCTCTCTATATATATATATATATATATATATTCTTCTCTTGAAATTGATTTAGTTGGGTTGTTATATTAAAATAATAACTTATACTTACTCATTGATGTAGTGAATATATTTCAAATAGCTTTAGAATACTTTCTCTCTATGCTTTGCTTATATTTTATTTTTCTTAATCTCTTATTTTTCTTGGCCTTTTCTTATTATTTATCAAGGAGGCTATGTACTTCTTCTATTCTATTGTTCTATAGAAAATTTAAATTCTTTTCAAAAAATTTAGAAGATAAAATTCTTCTCTATATTTTGTAGGCAGCTTATCAACCTTCTATGATATCATATTCAATGTCTTAGGTTGCACCTAAGAAAAAAATATGATTCTCCCTCTTACTAGAGAACTCAATATCAATGCAAGGGTGGCTCTATAAATATTTGAATGACCAACTATCTCCTAAGTTGGCATTGCCTCAATCTTCAATAATGATTCTCCTCTTTCTCTAGGTAATCCAAAATATTAATATTAGGGTGGCTCTATCCATGAATGACCAACTTTCCTAGAGTTGGTTCACCTTCAATATTCAAATATTTAAAATTCAATATCCAACCTTTGTCTAAGTTGGTTTCAATCAATATTCAACTTTCTTCTTAGTTGGTTTCCAATGTCAAATGTCCAACATTTCTTCTAAGTTGGCTCTTTCTATCAATATAGTATAGTCCTAGTTGTCATGCTTTTCCTTCAACCTAGTGGAAATATCCTAGCCTTATGTATACAATAAGACCTTTAAAAATTAGATTCCAAGTCTACACTACCTTTAAAGTGGATAGAATTTAAATTAACCATATCAAAAATAGACAAAGCTAATTAATGGAAAATGGTGGCTAATAAAATTAACTCTACCAAAGTGGATAGAGTCAAGTTGTAACTTTGATACCATTGTTGGCTTTTTAAGTCTTTTTACCATAAAATATCATAGGTCCCAAATATAAAATAGCCATAATATTAAAGGTCAAAGTAATAATAATATGAACAAATTAATATGTATATTAAGGTTTAAATAATACTAGAATAAACATTCACTTATATAATCAAATATGAATATAAATAGCTTGAATCATTCATGAACTATGCATGAATAAAACTTACAATATTAATTGCTCAAAATGTATACAAGCTTTATACTCCTCTTCCTCTTACAAATAGATAATGATATATATATCAATTGGATTGCATTCCTATGGAGTATTATCTCCATAATATATCCACAATAATGTGACTCTTAATGTACTTGACTATTGCTCTCCATATTCCAAGTCTAATGACTCTTGGCTTATCAACTTGCTACTTCCATACTAGATGGACACTTGACTCTACAAGAATTGCACATATATACATGACTCTTGCAATTCTACATGCACTCCTAATATAGTATACTTGTGCTCATACTTACATTAAATATTTATACTCTTACACAGAATATAGGCGTGCACATTCTCTCTTAAATGACACTTGTGCATTTCCTGCACATTGACACTTACATAAAAGAAAAACATGAATCACACTCTAAACTATAGACTCAATCCTAATATATTACATATATACAAATGTACCATGAAGGTACCATAGGGGTACATTAGCATGTACCAAATTATGTAATTTTATACCTCAACATAATGTTAGTAGAAAATATTGATGTAGAATCTTAAAAAATATTGTCCTTTAAAAAACTAGAAAAATATAATTTTGAGGCTAAAGGGCATTATAATCACAAGATATAGTAGTTATTAAATTTAATTCTTAGATTTTCTACATGGATGGCCTGTATGAACTAGTTGGTAATCTTTGACATTCTCAAAAGTCCCTCTATATAGGTTTTGTAAACTACTTTACTTTATCAATACTTCTTATACACATTCATCGTGGGGTTCAAATCGAGCCTCATCACTAATAATGCAAGTGGCATACTTTTTGATAGACCACAAATACATGGATAGTTTTAGTATGCTTGGTACTCTCCACAATTAGGTAATTATGTGAAAATATCTAGAATAGATAAATTGTTTTGCTCTAATTTATTTGATGTCAATAGACTAGTGTCATAAGGTCAGGTCTTATATTGATAGGATTGAGGGATTTATTTATTAAATAAATGTATCCTTGTTGAATGATGAAGAATATATTTCTAATGTTAATGTTGCCAAGACAGTAGAGGAAAGACATGCATGTGTTGATGGATAAATTCCTTGGTGAAAGAGAGCAATTAATAGGGTAGTCTCTTTCTTGTATAATTATGGTAGATGGTTGACCAAATATCACAAGTATTTTGATAAGGCTTCCACATTGTCCTTAATGGTAGCTAAACAAACCTTAACTAGGAACCTTTCTCTTAAGTATTATCAAAACTAAGTGGTTATTTTTAAAAGTAACTAGCTGAGAATGGAATAATATAGGTTTGTTAAGGCTCGTAATAGGTCAATATATAATTGATAAATCATGGTGATAAGGGGACTATTTTTTTCCTAACCATAAATATGGGAGGGAGCATATATTTAGTATTAGTGATGAAACATATAACGGATAGAAATAAAATTGTGAACATTTTTTGTTGGACATTTTGAGTAGATGAGTTGTCATTGATGTCAAGAGTGAGTGGTCATTGATGTCAAAAGTTAGTTTTAGTGAGCAGTGCAAGGAGAAGCAGTTCTAAAATAAGTACAAAAGGGAATTCTGCATCCAGTTGGTCAGATCCGATTCCAGGTGGTCAGATGTGGTCCTAAGTGTAAAGAAGAGGCCCAAGCAAATAATATTATAGTATTTTATTATAATATTAAAAAGTGAAATTTAATTTAATTATAAATTAATTAATATAATTTTATTATTAATTAATTTAATTAACTTCCAAAGTTATTTAAGTTAATTATAAATTAATTTTAATTTAATTATAAATTAATTTATATTAATTTAAATAACCCTAAAGAGGGTTATAAGGTTTAAATTAAAATCAAATTTGAAATTTGATTTAAGAGGGGATGTTTTATGGCATGAGGTATTTGTGTATAAAAGGTGGCAAAAACTTTTGCCTTACTCCCAACAAATCATCGATCGATTTCCTAAGCTCCAAAGTATTGTGCGCAAGGAAGAAAAAGAGTTTTTCGCATTTTGAAAGGTCTGCGGCGGTAGAAGGTTTAATAAATAGGAGCAGAGCTCCTCTTACCTCATACAACGTTGTGTAGCATAGTTTGCAGTGATGAATGGTGTTAAGTCTTGTGGCAGGAAAGGAGTGTAGGGTTTGAAACCCGTTGAGTTTGTTTTGCAAGGAAGAGAGGGCATTTTCATTTTGCACAATGTCGAACGAAAGGAATAAAGGGAGGCTTGTGCCTTCCCTTTCTCATGGAAGCACTTAGCCCACATGGTGGGCTAGCGCCTCGATAAGGTGCTCGGTTGGGAGTGGTCTCACGTTCAAAACCCACCGAGGCCTTTTGGCTAGTGTTAAAGGTATGCGTTGATGTTATTTGTCTTGGTCGCTTGATTATTTTGGATGTGCTAAGGTTGAAAAAATAAAATATTTTTAATGGTTTATAAAGTTTATTTTTGCCTAAATTAATTTGGATATTGAGTATTTGAGGGAGATAAAAGGGTAGGCAATATTATTTTGAAAGTTTAATTTTTGGAGGTTGATTAACTAAAGTTGGATATTATAAGGAGTAATTGAGTAATTATTTTTATGTATGATTTGATGATTGCTAATTTCAAAGGAGTAATAAGGTGTATTTGAGTTTGATTATTTTTGTAATTGAGAAATATTTTGAGAGAGTGTTAGTGTGATATTTTATCATCTAACTATTGAAATTGGCAAAGAAGAAAATTGTGATTGAGATAGGTTTTTAAGGGCACTTCTACATAAAACAAAATGGTATGGGCACATATTCCTAGTGAGTGATTGTTGGATGTTGTGAATGCTAAGTTGGAGTGAAAAGGGTTGTTTGATAAGCATTGTTGAGTTTGGGTTTTTTGAAATGAAAGTTGATTCTAGAAACATTGTTTGATAAGCATTGTTGGAAATAAGTGAGTGAGTGTTCATATACTTGGACTAGGGTTTATGAGCAAGGATTGTTTCATTGAGTGATTGGTTGAGTAGAGTTGGTTGAACCTAGTCAAGTGGAAGTGTTGAAATGATAGTTCTAATTATGTGAAACAAATTGTTCTATATTCTAGATTGATTTGAGAAAGAGATTGAAAGTGATTGAGTATTTGTGAGTATGAAGCATATTGAGTCTCTAACAATTCTCTATATGTTTCTATGAGATTGGATAAGTTTTAGTGTGAACTTGTTGAGTAGATTTGAGGTAAGTCTTGAGAAGACTTGTGGATAGTTTGGTGTGAGCTTTTGTGGAAGCTTACAATACAAATTTGAGGATAGAGATTGAGGATAAATATTAAGGACATATTTGAGGACATAGTTTGGTGCATATTTGAGGATATGTTTATGCCAGACCAAAGATAGAAATTGAGTAGATTTATGCTAGACCGAAGGACAAATTTTAGTGCAAATTTGAGATAGAGATGAGAGCAAGCTTTGGAGGTGATAGAGCAGAGGATAATAGTCTCCAGTGGATAGAGATCCATTAGCTAGGGTAGTGAGGACAAATGTCTTGTGAGTGAGGATAGAGGTCTTCAGTGGAGAGATATCCACAAGCCAGTGCAATGGAGGCAATAGTCTTCTAGAGGATCACCAGCTAGAGCAGAGGAGAAGGAGTTCTCTAGTGGATAGAGATCCATAAACTTGATTAGGGGATTGGTATCTCCTTTGGACAGAGGTCCATAAACATTTTAATAGGGAAAGGATTCCCAAGAGAATTTATTTGAGAAAATTTTATAAGGAATATTTTCTTTTTGGAGTAGCCCACATTGGATGAACCACGTTAAATCATGTCTCTCATGTGTATGATATTTTATGTGATGTTTACAACCTTAATATTCATGATGTTATCATATGGATTGAAAAGCAAAAAAAATTATCTTATACTGCTCACCCCCCTCTATATATAAGCACATGTTCTTCAATTGGTATTAGAGCGGATCTCTTCATGGAAATACTAATAGCTTGGAGGAGGATCCATTAGAAACACACATGACTTCAAAAAATGAAGAAGAGACCATGTTTGATATAAAAGAGGAATTATTTACTGCTCTCAGGAATTTGGAAAGGATTAGAGAGAAGAACTCAAGCTTGAAGGAACAAATTCAAGAGGATGAAGAAGCAAGATTGGAACTTCTACAAAGTCTCACAGAACTCAAGATAAATGTAGAAGAGGGAAAGAAAATTGAGCAGGATATGACGGATCTATTAAGAGCAAGAGAAACATACTGTGAAATATTGGAAGCAAAAATTATTTATCTAAGGAATGAAGTTGAAAGGACCAAGGTGCTACAAGATATAAAGTATGGGAAACATAAAGAGGATTCAAGTCTTCAAAAGGTGGAAAATTCAAACAAAGATAAGCAAGTAAAGTATACTCCAAAAGGAAAAGACATCAAGAAGGAAGAAAGCCAAAAAGAACCATGGATGAGAGTTAATAAAAAATGAAGAATCACTCAACCACAATCTCAAAGGCATCCAAAAAGGTTACATAATTTCTTCCATGGTTATTGTTTTTCTTGTAACAAATATGGTCATAGAGCTATACACTACATTGGTTATGCGAAAAATGATGTCAATAGAAATTCAAATTCTTTTGCACCTCTTATGGATAATGATATTATATGTTACAAATGCAATAATTTTGGGCACAAGGCTAGATGGTGTAAAATGATACTTCCTGAGTCTAGTAAAAGAAAAACAATTTCAACAACTAGGAAAGAGAAAAAGGGGAATGAAAAGGCTAGATCAATGTTAGTTCAAACAGCCCTTCATGCTTAGGATAAATAAGAACAATGGTATCTTGATAGTGGTTGTTCTAGACACATGACAAGAGATAAAGATAAATTTATTTTACTAAAAGAAACCAATAGAGGATCAGTAAGTTTTGGTGATAATGGATCAACAAAAATTGGTGGAAGAGAAACTTTGAGTTTAGATAATGGGAAAACAAGAACAAAAAATGTACTATATGTCAAAGGGTTAAAACATAATCTGCTAAGTGTAATTCAATTTTGTGATCAAGGTCATATGGTTACATTTCACCCAGATAGGTGTGAGATAAGAAAATCAAAAACTAGAAAAGTCATTGCAAATGCAAGAAGAACTCCAAACAATCTATACATGCTTAGTGAGATCAAAGGGTAAAAGTGTGTTCTATCACAAGAATATGAGAATTGGTTTTGGCATAGAGGATTGGGTCACTTGAATTTGGACAACATAGTCAACATAAGTAATAAGTAGGATGTCAAAGATTTACCCAAGCTAAAAAGGACACAAAACACAATGTGTGCACCTTGTCAACATGGAAAGCAAACTAGAACAAGATTTAAATCAAAGGGATATATTTCATCTGAGCCATTAAGTCTAATACATACTGATCTATGTGGTCCTACCAGAACATAAAGTATTCAGGGTGAGAGTTACTTCATATTGTTTATAGATGATTACTCCATAATGGTTTGGGTAGCCTTCCTGAAAGATAAGTTAGAAGCATTTGAAAAATTCAAAGCATTTAAAGAATGGTTTGAAAATGAAACTGGCAAGAGGATTAAGTGTTTGAGATATTACAAAGGAGGAGAATTTACCTCAAATGAATTTGTAGATTTTTGTGACCAACATGGAATCAAGAGAGAATACTCAGTTGCAAGAACTCCTCAACAAAATGGAGTAGTTGAAAGGAAAAATAGGACTGTTGAGAATATGGCTAGAGCTATGTTAAATGAGTCAAAAATTTTGAATGGATTTTGGAGGGAAGTAGTCAACACAATAGTATATATAATCACTAGGGCTAAAATGAGGGTAAACCATCACAAGACTCCATATGATCTTTGGAAAGGAAGACTGACCACTATAAAACACTTTAAGATTTTTGGAAGCAAGTGCTACATAAGATGAGAAGAACAAAACTTAGGCAAGTTTGATCCAAGATATGATGAGGGAATTTTTCTTGGTTATTCCACTAAGAGTAAAACTTATAGATGCTTCAACAAGAGAACACACACTATTGTAGAAAGTATAAATGTAACAGTTGATGAGAAGATAGATTCAAGAGAACCAGTTTAGCAAATTGTGTATCAGGAAGATGGAAGTTGTCAAGAAGAGTTTCATGAGGAATCATATGAAGAAGAAGAAGAAACACAAAGACTTCCTCCTAAAACTCCATCTAGGTATGTACAAAAGCATCATCCAAAAGATCTAATAATTGGGAATCCAGATGAAATACAGAAAAGAAGAAGGATAATAACACCATATCAATAAGTAAATTTTTCTTTGCTCTCTAAGATTGAGCCAAAAGACTTAAATCAGGCAAGTGAAGATAATTTCTAGATTAAGGAAATGGATGAAGAATTAGATCAAATAGAGAAAATAAAGACTTGGGAACTTGTTCCACGACCAAAGGACAAAAATGTGATCGACACAAAATGGGTATTTAGAAACAAGTTAAATGAATATGGACAGGTAGTCAGAAATAAATCAAGGTTAGTATGCAAATGTTATGCACAAGTAGAGGGAATTGACTTTGATGAGACATTTTCTCCAATTGCATGACTTGAAGCCATAATAATATTCTTAGCCTTCTCAAGTTTTAAAAAAATTAAGGTATATCAAATGGATATTAAGTCAGCATTTCTAAATGGTGTTCAAGAAGAAGAAGTCTATATTGAACAACTAGAGGGATTCATATTAACAGATAAACCAGATCATGTATGCAAATTGAAAAAGGCATTGTATGGTCTAAAATAGACTCCTAGAGCATGGTACTCAAGATTGGATAAGTATCTTTAGGAACAAGGATTCAGAAAAGGAATAGCAGACATCAACTTATACATCAAAAATGAAGGGAATAATATACTAATTGTGGTTTTTTATGTTGATGACATCATTTTTGGGGGAAACAATGATAATATGTGTAAAGAATTTGCAAAGAACATGCAAAATGAATTTGATATGTCTATGCTTGGTGAGTTGTCCTTCTTTCTTGGACTTCAGATTTCACAATCATAGAAAGGATTATTTCTTTCACAAACCAAGTATATAAAAGAGATTCTAAATAAATTCAAGTTAGAATATTGTAAACCAATAAGTACCCCATGGTTACAAGATGCAAGTTAAGTAAGGATGATAAATCTCTGGAGGCAAATCAGAGATTATACAAATCTATGATTGGCAGCTTGTTGTATGTTACAGCTACAATACCAGACATAGTGCAGTCAGTGGGATTAGTGGCAAGATTTCAGGCAACACCTAAGGAAACACATGTGGTAGTAGTAAAGATAATTCTCAAGTATCTAAAAGGGACTATGGATTTTGGGCTCTGGTATCCCAAAAGTGATAATTTCACACTCACAATGTATATAGATGCAGATTGGGATGGCAACATTGATGACAAAAAAAGCACAAGTGGAGGAGTATTCTTTCATGGATACTGTTTAGTCTTTTGTCTAAGTAAGAAGCAGGTATCAGTATCCTTATCCACAACAAAAGTAGAATTTATTGTAGCAATAGCCAGTTGTACATAGGTATTATAGATGGAGCGAACTCTAGAAGACTTCAAGATAAAGCATGATCATCCTATTCCCATACTATGTGACAATACAAGTGTTATAAGTATCTCAAAGAATCTAGTGATGCACTCCAAGACAAAGCACATTCTGATCAAGTATCATTTTCTGAGAGAATAGGTGATAGATAAACAAGTCAGGTTGGAATATGTTATTATAAAGGAGCAGATAATAGGCATCTTCACTAAGCCACTTTCAAAAGAGACTTTTGAGTATCTTCGAGGAAAACTGAGAGTAATACTCCCACCCTAGAATTAACCACCTCAAGAGGAGGTGGGGGAGGGGCTAAGCTAAGAGACTCATTCTTAGCCCCAAGCCCCAAAGGTGACCCTTTTCCATTGATGTCAAAGGGGGAGAGATTTGAGTAAGGGGGAGAGATTTGATTTAAGGAGAGAGCATTGAGTCAAGGGGAGCAGAATAGAAAAAGGTTAAGAAAATTGGAAAATATAATTGGGTTACCATCAATGACAAAGGGGGATATTATTGGACATTTTGAGTAGATGAGTTGTCATTGATGTCAAGAGTGAGTGGTCATTGATGTCAAAAGTCAGTTTCAGTGAGCAGTGCAAGGAGAAGCAGTTTCGCAATGAGTACAAAAGGGAAGTCTACCTCCAGTTGATCAGATCCGGTTCCAGGTGGTCAGATGTGGTCCAAAGTGCAAAGAAGAGGCCCAAGAAAATAATATTATAGTATTTTATTATAATTTTAAAAAGGAAAATTTAAATTAATTATAAATTAATTAATATAATTTTATTATAAATTAATTTATTAATTAATTTAACTATCTTCCTAAGTTATTTAAGTTAATTATAACTTAATTTTAATTTAATTATAAATTAATTTATATTAATTTAAATAACCCTAAAGAGGGTTATAAGATTTAAATTAAAATCAAATTCAAAATTCGATTTAAGCGCCAACGTTTTAGGGCATGAGGCCTTCATGTATAAAAGTGGCAAAAACCTTTGCCTTACTCCCGAAAAAAACCATCGATAGATTTTCTAAGCTCCAAAGTATGAAACCCACCTAGTTCATTTTGCAAGGAAGAGAGAGCATTTTCATTTTGCGCAGCATCGAATGAAAGGAATAAAGGGAGGCTTGTGCCTTCCCTTTCTTGTGGAAGCACTTAGCCCATGTGGTGGGCTAGTGCCTTGATAAGGCACTCGACTGGGAGTGGTCTCACGTTCGAAACCCACCGAGGCCTTTTGACTAGTGTTAAAGGTATGCACTGATGTTATTTGTCTTGGCCACTTGATTATTTCGGATGTGCTAAGGTTGAAAAAAACAAAATATTTTTGATGGTTTATAAAATTTATTTTTGCCTAAATTAATTTGCATATTGAGTATTTGAGGGAGATAAAAGGGTAGGCAATATTATTTTGAAAGTTAAATTTTTGGAGGTTGATTATTTAAAGTTGGAGATTATAAGGAGTAATTGAGTAATTATTTTTACGTATGATTTGATGATTGCTAATTTCAAAGAAGGAGTAATAAGGTGTATTTGAGTTTGATTATTTTTGTAATTGAGAAATATTTTGAGAGAGTGTTAGTGTGATATTTTATCATCTAACCATTGAAATTGGCAAAGAAGAAAATTGTGATTGAGATAGGTTTTTAAGGGCACTTCTACATAAAACAAAATGGTATGGGCACATATTCCTAGTGAGTGATTGTTGGATGTTGTGAATGTTAAGTTGGAGTGAAAAGGGTTGTTTGATAAGCATTGTTGAGTTTGGTTTTTCTGAAATGAAATTTGATTCTAGAAACTTTGTTTGATAAGCATTGTTGGAAATAAGTGAGTGAGTGTTCATATACTTTGACCAGGGTTTATGAACAAGGATTGTTTTATTGAGTGATTGGTGGGGTAGAGTTGATTGAACCTAGTCAAGTGGAAGTGTTGAGATGATAGTTCTAATTATGTGAAACAAATTGTTCTATATTTTAGATTGATTTGATAAAGAGATTGAAAGTGATTCAGTATTTGTAAGTATGAAGCATATTGAGTCTCTAACAATTTCTCTAAATGTTTCTATGATATTAAATAAGTTTTACTATGAACTTGTTGAGCATATTTGAGGTAAGTCTTGAGAAGACTTGTGGATAGTTTGGTGTGAGCTTTTGTGGAAGCTTACAATATATATTTGAGGATAGAGATTGAGGATAGATTTGAGGATAGATTTTTATGCATATTTAAGGATTGTTTTGTGCTAGACCAGAGACAGAGATTGAGCATATTTGTGCTAGATCGAAGGGCATTGTTTAGTGTAGATTTGAGATAGAGATGAGAGCAAGCTTTGGAGGTGATAGAGCAGAGGATAGTAGTCTCCAGTGGATAGAGATCCATTAGCCAGGGCAGTGAGGACAGTCGTATTTTTAGTGAGGACAGAGGTCTTCAGTGGAGAGAGATCCACGAGCCAGTGTAGTGGAGACAATAGTCTTCTAGAGGATCACCAACCAGAGTAGAGGAGGAGTTCTCTAGTGGATAGAAATCCATAAAATTGATTAGGGTATTTGTGTCTCCTTTGGACATATGTCCATAAACATTGTAATAGGGAAAGGATTCCCAAGAGAATTTATTTGAGAAAAGTTTATAAGGAATATTTTCTCGGTGGAGTAGCCCACATTGGGTGAACCACGTTAAATCATGTCTCTTATGTGTGTGATGCTTTGTGTGAAGTTTACTGCTTTAATATTGTTGATGTTATCATATGGATTGAAAAGCAAAAAGTTTTATCTTGGCGACTCCCTGAGTGCAAGAAACCTGAAAAGCCACCCTAGTAGATCACTTTTTTTATGAATACTAGGTCATTTACTAAAAATAGTTAAGACCATATTATATTTTATGATCTACCCTTAGGAGGGTCCAATATCATAAGAATTTTATTCTCAGACTCATAGTTGGAAGAGATCTCAGTTGAAGTACCCCCTATGGTACCTCCAAGACCAATCCCATAAAAAACACCACATGTAATGACTCAAATTCTAAATGTCAATCAGAATACCAATTAGAACCATCCCCCATATAATTATCCTAGTTAGGATACATCTGGACCACTCGAACTTGCTAATATGCATGACATCCCCCAAGCTATTACAAAATCCATACCCAAATTTGATGGTACCAGAAAGACTACATATGAGCATTAGCAAGACATATTGAACTTAGCATCTATTCACAATATCAACAATTAATATGTCACAGTTAGACTTCTAGCCCTTTATTTTAGAAGAAATATCCTACACTGGTTTAGATCCTTAGAAGATAAAACCATCACCTCATGGGAGAAATTAGTTGGCCCTTTTGTATATGAATTCAATGAGTCATCTGATCCGTTCTCCCTACTAGATCAATTTACAGCTATGCAAAAACATCAGCATGAACTAGTATTTGATTTTAACTTAAGGTTTAGCAAAATCTAGAAGAGGATTCCCCTTGAGGACAGAATAGTAGCATATTTAGCATATATGTATTACATTAGAGCCTTTGGATCATACTTGGGGCTACAAACTCAGTAATCAGGTATAAACACATTTCCACAACTTTACCAAGAAGTTGTCCAAGGAAAAAATGTATTAATTTTTGTAGGAAGACTTCTACTAAAAATGATAATGCCTTACTACTCAGAGATTCCTTAGTTCCTACCAAAAGTAGCCACTCCTTCATATATGGATCCTCCATAAGCCCTACAAGCAGCTCCACCATTTCCTCCAAAAAGAGCCCCTACTATCCCATTTTCTCCTCCTCCACCTCAAAACTCCCAAGAAACATCTATATTACTGGACATCCAGAGCACTCTAATTACTCTCAACAACAAGGTCAATGCAATTAAAAAGAGGAAAATAGAGATATTTCAACCAAGAATATTCCCCTATATCAATAAAGATCAAAAGCCAAGTACAAGTGATATACAAGACCTAGGATCAATACAAATCAAACTGAG
Source organism: Wollemia nobilis (assembly GCA_028583015.1). Classification (NCBI taxonomy): domain Eukaryota; kingdom Viridiplantae; phylum Streptophyta; class Pinopsida; order Araucariales; family Araucariaceae; genus Wollemia; species Wollemia nobilis. The sequence continues at coordinate 49,237 of JAQPPZ010003215.1, forward strand.
TAAGAATATGCATCTAAAAATAGTTTGGTCAATTGTTGGTTCTTAGTTTGCAATGATCTACATGATTCTAAAACATGTATTATGTACCAACATCATGTGCAATAAGCTATGGAAAAGGTAGAGAGGAATCAAAAGGGGAGAGTTAACATATTGTGGCAGTATGATCAAATTATATCTAGACAAGATTTTTTAGGGAGGAATAAGTCTCTATTATGACCACATCTAGAAATAAGTCTTTGTAAGTAGACCCACAAAAAATGAGTGGTTTCCAAGTGAATTATTAGAAGAAAAGAGAGCTATCATCACAAAGCAATGACAATTTTCCCATTTCACAAGTTTTTGACAAGAGTAATGTAGTTCCTAGAAGGCAAGGAGAGAAGAAATATCTAATAGAAGGTGAAAAAGAGAAGATAAAAGAACAAGAAAGTGCTAAAATGGAAGCCCAAGAAAAATTGAGGTTCCCCTCCATTACGAAGGGTCAGAAAATAGAGGTTACTCAGAAGTACATAAGAAAGTATGGGGAACCAAAAAAATATATGAAAGACCTCCACCAGTTCAATCAAAATATAATATTATGGATGAGTTGAAAATAGTTCCATCTAGAGCAAGCTTATATGATACACTTTTTCTCCCTAGACAAATAGATTTGTTGAAATCTTATCTGTATAAAAAGTCCCAAGGAAGAGAAACCACCATAGTGTTCAATTTGGGACAAGATAAAGAAAAAATATCTCTCATCGCCCTAAAGAACAAACCTCCTCCATTCTATATCTCTCTTAGGATGGAGGGATTGATAGTTCACAATTTTATGATAGACTCAAGGGCTTCAAAGACTATTATGCCAAAAGTAGACTATGATTAGATGGGCATGGAGTACACACGGTCATGTCAGCAGTCTTGCAACTTGACGATATCCCCATTAAGACTGTAGATTTTATAAAGGATGTATTGATGAGGTTGTATAAGCTTTGAAGGTGACCATAGTCCAAGAAATCATGGTAATTGATCTCGAATATTATTTTGGCATATGCTTTTCAAGAGAATTTACTACCAATATGGGAGGATATATGTGTTTATACTACTCTACTATGATAGTTCCCATATAGGTAAGAAAATAAGGATAACCATGAAGAAGCCTATAATGGAAGATCTAGAGTTAGTAGAAGTTTTGAAAGACCTAGAAATAGAATATAAATTACCCTTCAAGGATGATTATAGCCTATAAAAAATAAGGCTGGGTATGTATAGTATTTCCTCAAAGGCATAGAAAAACATCCCTACCATATCTAACCAATCACTCAGGCAAACAGAGGTTTGGAAAATGCATTTTGATGGAGTAAGGTGTAAAAAAATAGTCAAATCTAGTGTAGTGTTGAAGTCTCCTTTAGAAGGGGTGAAGATATTTTATTTTAGATTAACTTGGGATTGTACAAAAAATGCTACTAAATATGAAGCTTTGTGCTTGGGATTGATGCAGGCAAAAAAATAGGAATCAATATATTAGACATTTACAATGACTTAAAGTTGGTGGTCAACCAAGTTATAGAGAAGTGTAGTATTAAACATCACTATCTAAAGATATACAATAATAGAGTATGGGACTTGATAGAATAATTTGATGCTCTAAAACTCCACGTTGTCCTTACAAGACAGAATATACTATCTAATGCTTTGGATTTTAAGGGCTCTAATTTTAATCCTTCCTCAAACCTTGGGTCAACTGCATGTAAAAGAGTCAAATTAGTCTTCAGACCTATAGCTCTAGACATACAAATATTTTGGTAGGTCTTTCAGAGTGATGATCAGATAATTAATTTTCTAGTCAGAGAGGCTTTATTAGCCAATATACAAGAGGATATTTCTCAAGAGATAGATCAAAAAGATATAATTTAGTGGAAGAACAATCATATTCCCAAATGCCTAATCACATTGGAGAGTTTGTTTGACAACGAGGATGGAAAAAGGATAAAGACTATGAAAGTAGATGATAAAATATGCAATGAATTTGAAATTTAAGAGAAAAATAAGATCAATGTTAGAGTAAGGTGCTCCCTTGAATAATTTGAGGGAGTTAAGGCACTTTGTTTTAAGTACCTAGACATTATTGCTTGGTCATATGAGGAATTCAAGGTTTTATTATAAGAATATCATTCAACATACGATTGAGCTAGAGCCTAATGCAAAACCTTTTAGAAAAAGACAAAGGCCTATCAATCCTAAAATTGAAGCTATAATGAGGCAATAATTTCTTAAGATTATTAAAGAGAAAATTTATCTGATCAAGCATTCTACATGGGTTGCTAATCTAGTTCCCATAAGAAAGAAGAATCAAGACATCCGATTATGTATGTATTTCATGAACTGAATAGAGTATCACTGAAATATCATTATCCACTTTCTCATATTGATTAGATTTTGTAGATGGTAGCAGGAGTAGAAATATACTCCTTACAATATGCTACTCTAGATATAACTAGATATGGGTTAAAGATGAAGACCAGTTCAAAACAGCCTTCACAACTAAGTGGGGCATGTTTGCTTATCAAATAATGTCATTTGGTATTTCTAATGTAGAATCTACATTCCAAAATGCCATGGACTATGCTTTTGGTGAGCTTATCAACAAAATCATTTTGATTTATCTTGATGATATGATTGTGTTTTCTCATAGAAATTAATCACATCTCAGACATCTAGATAATGTTTTTCAGAAGTTTAGGGAGTTATACATCTCCCTCAACCCAAATAAATCAAAATTTGTTGTACATGAAGGTAATTTATTGGGGCATGTAGTCTCCAAAGAAGGGATGGTAATAGATCCTGATAGAATAAAGTCAATCCTGGTCCTTTCCCTCCTCTCAAATAAGAGAGGCTTACAGTCCTTTGGGTAAATTAACTTTGTGAGGAAGTTCATATTATATTTTTCTCAAGTAGTTAGAACCATATTAGAGTTACTCAAGAAGAACACGGAGTTCAAATAGACAAAGAAAAAGAAGTAAATCTTTGAGGCTATAAAGAAATCAATTGCAACTACATCAGTATTGATACATTATGATTTCAGCAAAGACTTTATTTTATATACCTATGGATTTGAGGAAAGCTATGCATCAGTACTCACTCAAAAGTATGAGAATAAGGAGGAACACCCCATATTCTTCTAGAGCCAAAATTTGCATGAGTATAAAACCAAGTATAATTTTAGTGAGAGGCAAGTATTTGCAGTGATAATACTTAAAAAATTTAGGTAGTACTTGGTTCAAAGCAAGACTCTTGTTTATGTGGTACATCTAGATGTAAGAAACTTTATACTTAAATGAGAACTGGGTGATAAAATAACTGGTTGGGATACTAAAATATAGGAGTACGATGTGGAGATCCATTAGACAAGCTAGTAGGAGGAAGGGCATTATGCTAGGAGCTTACAACTAAAGCAGATTCAGAACAAATAATAGCTTATCAGGGAGCAGAGAATGATCACAGTGATAGTCTTCTAGAAAGTTTAGATTGGGTAGATCAATTTATGACCTAATTCCAAATAGGAGTATGTCCTCAAGGTCTTAGTCCTTCATAGAGGTGAATATTTAGACTATAAACTTTGAAGTATGTATTGCTTCCTGAAGGATTATACAAAAGGAAGCTAGATGGAGTACTTCTAAGATGTCTAGGATATAATGAAAAAAATAAGGTCATTGAGGAATTTCAGGGAGGCCTATCAAGAGGTCACTTTTTAGGAAGAGTAACTGCTATGAAAATAATAAGGGTATGATACTACTAACCCACTATCTTTTCAAACACTTTCAAAGCAACTAGATCATGTGATAAGTTCTAAAGGTATGTGGGAATGACCAAGAATACAACATTTCCACTTAGACCAATTCAAGTGGAGGAGCCTTTTTAGCAATGGGGAATTGAATTTGTTGGATTCATTAACCTGAATTCATCAGTAGTACATAAGTTCATCCTTACTACCATTGATTACTTCACCATATGTGTTGAGGCTATCCCAACCAAGAAGTAAAACCAAGAAGTAGTGATTGAGTTTGTGGAAAATCTGATCACAAGGTTTGAAATCCTAGAAGCACTAGTAAGTGACAATGGCTTAGATTTCATAGGTGCAAAATATATTGAGTTTTCAAACAAGTATATCATAAATATAAAGAACTCTTCTAACTATTACCCTCAAGGGAATGGATTAGAAAAATCCACCAATAAAAACCTACTAAAAATTCTAAAAAAGGTACTAGAAGAGAATAAAAGGAGTTGGCATCTATTATTACACCAAGTTTTATGGGTGGATAGGATCATTGTCAAGAGGTATATCAAGACATCCCCTTATGCATTAGTTTATAGTAAGGAAGTTGTTCTGTCTACTCATATTGAGATACCAGCTTTAAAATGGGCCAACTAAGCTCAGGAGCTAAATTATAATCCACTGGAGGCTAGGTTGATGCACCTTCTACAACTAGGAGAATAGAGAACTCAGGCATATGAGAATTTCTATAAATAATCTATGAATACAAAAGAGTGGTTTGATACGAAATCAAAATTCAGGGATTTTAATGAAGGAGATTCAATGTTAAGGTGGAATGTAAAAAAGGATAATCTAGGAAAACCATCAAAAATTTGATTCCTTCTAGGAGGGACCCTTCAAGATCGTTGAAGTAAAAAATAACAATGTCTTTCAACTTCAATATCAGGAGGTAAATATACAACCCATTCCATTCAATGGATATCATCTCAAACTATATTTTAGTTAGAGAATCTTTCCTATTGTAATATATGTACATATTTTATATTATATTTTCTTTGTTGTATTGTAAAAAACAAAAAAAAATGAAAAAAAATGCTATTTTCTACTTCCAAAGTGATACTATGCTATATTCTGTGAGTAGATAATACAATGAGAATTTTCATGGTCAAAAGAGTCAAACTAGCTCCAATGAAAATCCATCCAGCAAACTTTTGAGCCCATCACAATTTTCAAAAGACAATAGGACTCCTGGTGGTGCCTAATGTAAAAGTAGTTTTAAAATACGCAGTCTAATTGGTCAAATAGTACCTAGTGGAAATTGAAGGAGAAAAATGTAGAGGAGAAAATTCCGCTTAAGGTTAGTTTCCATGTTGAATGGTTTATAGTGTTAAAATATACCAAAGTGTAGAATCCATAGTCAACACGATCAAATAACACCAAGCGGAAATTGAAAGAGTAAAATTGAAATTGAAGTTGTTCTGTCTACTCATATTGAGATACTAGCTTTAAAATGGGCCAACTAAGCTCATGAGCTAAATTATAATCCACTGGAGGCTAGGTTTATGCACCTTCTACAACTAGAAGAATAGATAACTCATGCATATGAGAATTTCTATAAATAATCTATGAATACGAAAGAGTGGTTTGATATGAAATCAAAATTTAGGGAGTTTAATGAAGGAGATTCAATTTTAAGGTGGAATGTAGAAAAGGCTAATCTAGGCAAACCATAAAAAAATTGATTCCTTCTAGCAGGGACCCTTCAAGATCGTTGAAGTAAAAAATAACAATGTCTTTCAACTTCAATATCAGGAGGCAAATATACAACCCATTCCATTCAATGGGTATCATCTCAAACTATATTTTAGTTAGAGAATCTTTCCTATTGTAATATATGTACATATTTTGTATTATATTTTCTTTGTTGTATTTTAAAAAACCAAAAAAAAAATGTTATTTTCTGCTTTCAAAGTGATACTATGCTATATTCTGTGAGTAGATAATGCAATGAGAATTTTCATGGTCAAAATAATCAAACTAGCTCCAACGGAAATCCATCCAGCAAACTTTTGAGCCCAGAACAATTTTACAAAGAGAATAGGACTCGTGGTGGTGCCTAATGTAAAAGTAGTTTTAAAATACGCAATCTAATTGGTCAAATAGTACCTAGTGGAAACTGAAGGAGCAAAATGTAGAGGAGAAAATTCTGCTTAAGGTTAGTTTCCACGTTGAAAGGTTTATAGTGTTAAAATCTACCAAAGTGTAGACTCTGCAGTCAACACGATCAAATAACGCCAAGAAAAAATTGAAAGAGCAAAATTCAAAGTCCAACAAAATTTTCAAAGGACCATGAACCCACCGATAGTTCCTAAAATAGACTCAATTCTGAAATCTATGGTCAACTTGGTTAAAGTTACAATCGTAGAAATGCAACTAGAAAAATTTCAAGGAAAAAACCCAAAAGGAACATGCAATTATTAACAAGCGGAATTAGAGGACCAAAACATCCACTAAGTACTAGATTCTATCGTAAAAATATGGGAATAAATACACCTTGAGAACTATGCCAATAGATAGTTTACCACCATGTGCTATGAATTTCATCCAATCAACAACGTGGACTTCACTAACAAGCCATGCTTCACAATATTTGATTCACTCATTTGAAATCATGAGAAGTAACTACCCGTTCATCTTCATTAATGGTAGAGAAGTGCCTGAAGATCTATTTAAATGAAGAAATTCCAAAATCAAACATTTTCAAATAAGTTTGGCTAAAGAACCAGAGCACTGTTGAGAAATTATTTTGCATACTTTAGAGATAGTAATTTGTAAATAAAAGGCCACCCAATAGCTAAAATGATGTTGATTGTAGCAAAGTAAACTAGGAAATCAAGCAAGGTCGAAAGACCAAATTACACTAACAAGAAGGCAGGGATCATAGACACAAAAATGAGGGGGTATGAGGTCAAATTATTCAAGGGTGAGCCTTCTCGATCAAGGTATTTGTGTTATGTACTCTTTGCTCTCTTATTACATTTATGATGCATTCCATCCTTAACCAGAGCTAATTTTTGCCATAGCCAAGTTTTATGACCCTACAACTAGGTCGATAAGGACATCCCATGGTAAGTACTTATTTCACATAATTAAGCAAGATTTTCAAGATTTATTTTCAATAGAATAGTGACCTCCTATACCTATCAAAGAGTTCAACCTAGAGAAACAAGCCAAGTATTATACCCTAAAGAATCACACTAAAAATGGAAGTCATTTTAGGGTCTGGGTATATAGTCAGTTTAAAACCATAAAGTCCAGAGAAACCCTACCAACAACTCCTATTCCCACTAAGGAATTTGTATATCTTGAGTTGTATTCCATGTTAGCTATGATAGCTAGCATAGAGTCTGATTTAGATGTAATATACTGGTATTTGGCCATGATATATTGCATATCCAACACCAAGATGTATACGTCACAGTCATGGGATAGCAACAATGCCCCAATTTACTTAAATTTTCTTGCATTCCTTACCAATAGAATGCATGAGTAGTTGTTGGTCAAGAAGAAAGATGAGGAGAATCCATCATTCAAAAATTTCTCCAATTTAATTTGGATGTTCTTCAGTGCCACTAGGGATAATTATCCCAGGATATCAGTGGTTGACAAAGATGTAGACAAACATCAATTGTCGATCTATTATTGGACTAGGGTTCTATGTAGATAAGAGTCTTACTACACTTTCAATTATGAGTTTCTTGGATCAACTTTACTAGTTATGTATGGCAGTTGCCCTAGACTAGCCCCAAAAATAGAAAATAAGATAAGATTGAAAGGAGCCGAAGAGGGATATTAGTACATATTAACGGAGGGTACGATCATCAAACTATATGGTTTCACAAAGAAACCTTTCATGTTACCCATTACATCACCCACCGCATATTCACACTAGAATATTGTAGGCAAATTGACTATATAAATTTTATGTTTGGTTTTGGGAATAAGAGAAAAGTGACAACTGATTACTCTTTCAAGGAACGCGATATCACTATATGGAGGAAGGGATAATATGAGTAAATTAATACAATATTGAAAATATTAGGTCTTTTTCAACTCCCTCAGAGGTAGGGATATGATCCAGATGATTTTTTTGTGAAAAGGATTAAAGAGTTACATGGGGAGAAATCAGCTAAAGTTGTGAAATCAAAGGACTCACACATAGAGAAGCATAGAAATAATAGAGAGCAGTCTCTCTCCAATGGAATATGAATTCCATGGAACTGCTTCCACCCTGGAGAGATTACTATGAGCATGTGAATGACTATGACCCAACCAAAAGTTCTCATCAACTCGGTGATGCTAGAATCAAATAGATGGAGGAAACTTATAAATAGTATCAAGCCAAAATTCTAGAATGGTGGTAGATGAGGATTGAAAGAAACACAATGAAAGGCATGTACCCTAATCTAATTCATGTTGAGTTTTAAAAAATGTACGATGAACATGTTGCAACTTGGAAGGCTAAGGAAAAGAAGATCCTAGCATTGATTGTTAGAAAGGTAGAAACAAGCAAAGCCAAAAAGAGCAAAGCTAAAAGCAAGAAAGCTGAAGCGATTAAGAAGCATCAAGAGTCAACACCATCATCCTCTACTCCATCATAGAAAAAGAAGGAAACCACAAAGGAAATGGGTGTCGTCAAAAGTACCCTAAGGAGGAGAAGGTCTTAGCGTAGAGCTACTGAGGTGAATACCCCTTCAAAAGTCGAAAGGAAGAATAAGGTTAAATTTGTAGATCTCACTGCTACAACATCCTCTTAAAAGAAAGCTAAAATGATCCATGTTATGAAATCTACATCACTTCCTCAACCATAACTAGAGCAAACTATAATATTCAAGAGGAAGGCTGAAGGGGCAGTGTGGAAAATTGAAACCTTAGTTTCTAAGAAGCAAAAGTTGAGAAAAGCAGTAGTGACACAAGTTACTACTACATTAGACGAGTAGAAAGTGCATCCAAAGTAGCGGAAGAATGTTGATGAAGTTTTCAAATAGTCTATTGTGGTATGCTCAGGTATGACATCTTATGATCCATTATACTCTACTTGTTGTGCATCGTATGGAGAGATGTTCATTTTCTTATTTTTTTAAAATGAGTTGATTTTGATTTGCAGGCACTGAATTGTTGAAAGAGGAGAGATGCAACCAGTAATTATGAAGGGACGAAGGTTTCGAGAAGCGCAAGGCAAATACGACCTCCACCGACGCCTGTTGGTAATCCATCCAGCCACAGTTATGTAAAGCCATCGCCCCCTCCACCGGCGCTTCGTTTTAATGGACGCAAGTTATGTTTACATGTATGTTTTTTTCGCTAAGGTTAAAAAAAACAAGTAAAAGTTTACATATATGTTTACACTAGTTATCTCTAGTATTTATTAGGGTTTACTTTTATTTTTAAGATTATTTTGTTATTAGATTAATTAAATCAAATTTAACTTGTTTTTTTAATTTTAGTTTTTAACGATATTTTTTTATCTTTTTCATATTATTATGTTTTGGCAATCAACTCTTTGATATTATTTTTATTAAGAGATGAAATTTGATAGTTTAGTTGCCTTCCAAAATATGAATTTTGTTAAAATAAAGGTTGACTCAGAATTGACTTAAATATTTGTTGCTTTATTTTCTTCCTTATAAATATGTTGGTTATCACAACTTGACAATTCCTAATCTCTTTTTTGTAGGGGTTGTGTGCTTAATCTCATTTCTTATTAACACATGCAAAGTTTGACTTCATTTTATGATATTAATAATCCTTTAAGTTTTCTTTTCTCTATGTTTTTGCTTCTTTGGTCTTCCTCTAAATTTTTCATTTGCATCAACACTTTCATCTTCATCAATCTCCTTGAATTTTTCATACTTTTCATAAAGAGACTTATTATCTATAGGATTGTCTTGCTCTAAAGGAACGAAGTGCAAGGAATAACCTCAAAAGTGCTTCAAATGGATATCCTTCATTCTCATTTCTTCATTATAGAGCTCTTGAAACCTTTATGTGCAAGGGATAGTCTCTATACTACTTTCATTTCTATTGCAAGGAGATGATTTTAAACTTTTTAAGGAAAATAAAGATGATTTTCCTTAAAAAAACCTTGACCTTTTCTTATTAAAAAAATCACACTCTCTTTTGTACATTTAATTCCTTTTCAACCTAGACTTATACATTGTACTTCCTCGCCCTTGTATCCTTATTTATTTTTTCTAACGATTTATCTAAGTGAACAATGATGGCCTTTGTCATCTAATGTTGTAGACAAGATTTCTTCATCTCCTATTTGGGAGTGGAATAACCTTGACCTAATCTCTCTTCTTTTAAAATATAATCTCCTTGCTTCATCTCAAGGTTTGTCTCATGACAAAAATTTTCTCTCTTTGTCCATTGTTTTTAGTTTGCAATCTCTTGTGTCTAATCTCATAATATTTGTAGCATCAAAATGCAATATTTTCATAATCTACTTGTTGATTCTATTCTTTTGATTTATATTTAATATTAAATAATCATGACGAAGATTTTCAAATATCCATAGCAACACATATATATATATAGGTATATACAAAATGTTTTTGCTGCTTAGTAGTTGGGTTGCCAATATTCTTCAAGACATCCTTATTGATAAGATGAGATGGAAGTTTAAATAACTAATGCATACAATAATTTTTTTGATAGTTTTCATCTACATATAAATATTCTAACTCCATTGTCTTAAATATAGGGTATCTCTTCTTCTATACGATGAGCTACTACTCACTATTTTATCCCTCAATTACAAAACATAAAGATGATGAGAATGTCCTAAATAATCCTCCCTAAGATAGTCCTGCAAACTATTTAATGCAAAATAACTTTTGTGGTGAATCTTTTTCCTAATTTGTAAATGTCAGTATCTCATAGCCAATCAATGAGAATCAACCCACCTTAGATCTTGTAGATCTATAAAGCCTGGGACTATTGCTAGCTCCCTATCAATAGGAATATGAATGTTGTATTTTGATTAAGAAAACTATGGACATTAGTATTGGGACTCCAAAAGATCCCACAAGCAATCATTGGGTGTCACTACATCCATTAGAGCCTATGCATATTCTAGTTAGAGATATTTATTGCATCACCTACAAAATTATTGAATTCATCATATAAACATCAATTTATTACATACATAAGATAAAGCTATCCTAAATTAAAAGTTTGGTAGTCATATTTATCCTTGTTTTGATCATAGTCACAAAAAATAAAAGTGTTGGCAGTCATTAAAACCATCAGTAATGTTATCACTCACCTAGTAGTGCTTTTCCACTAAGCACATAGTACTTGTCTTCATTAATTTATAGTTATTTATATCATATTTAAATAAGGATTTGATGTTATTCAAGGGATCCATATACTATCCTCTAGCTTAGGCAAACCCTTTTACTAGTTTTCCATCATGTTTTTCTATTTAATAGGTGAACACGAATGTTATTAGGAAGCAATATTGTTGGTGGTGCTTCTACTAGACTATAAATGCTTTTGTAGAACTATAGCACTTATTCCTTTACGGTAGAAAACCAAGGTTCTCTAATCCAATATTTTTATTTTAGTATTTATATCCTAATATTATTTGTTGTCTACTATACATCTATTTTTGTTCCTATATTTCTATTTATTTACGATGGATAAAAGAAAAGGGAATAAAAACCATCCTCAATCTTATTATCAATATTGAAAGAAAAATCACTTGTAGTTGTATTAGGCTTGTTTTGTTGCATTATACTTGAACCCTTACTCTTAAAAAGAAAAATCGTTTTTCCTTTATCATCAAAATCAAAAGGTATTTTAGTTATAGATCTTATTTTTTGCATTGTGTGATATATTTATAGCTATCTAGGGGTACACTAAATCTTTATCAAGGAAAATATTTGGAAAAATGTAGGTGTTGTCTAACTAATCCATTAAACCTTTGATATTAATCTTAAAAATTACCTACCTCAAGGTGAGGAAGGATAGGGAATCATCACGAAGAAGCCCTTCATGATTCTTTTCATATCACCCTTCTCACAAAGAGGTTTTTGATGATATTGTTGCATTACAGATGCACTATATTCATACTATTACTAGGCCTTATGTTAACACTAATTATTGATACCACATCCATGCATAAAAGTGCATGATAATGTGTTGGATTTTTAAGCCTTTCCACCACAAAATATCATAGGTCCTAAATATAAAATAGCCACAATATTAAAGGTCAAAGTAATAATAATATGAGTAGAATAATATATGAGAAAATTAATATGTATATCAAGTATTAAATAATACTAAAATAGGTAGCCCAAGGGGGGAAGAAAGGAGAGAGGGGAGGGCTCTGGTCCCTCCCCTCCCCCCCCCCCCCACGGCTCCCCGCCCGGCCCTCCCTCGGCCCTGTGCGTCCCTCCTCCCGGGGAGGGTTGTTTGGTG